>CATVIB010000415.1:0-71116 GCA_958336395.1 Ctenicera cuprea
CCGACTTTAATGAGATAAATCGGTTTATTTGCACCCTGTGCTAAATAACCATGTAATTCTAAATAACTATGTTATTGTATAATTATGAACACAAAAACGGTATGGCATTTAAGAAATAGATAATCCTTCCAAATGTATACTTAAAAACAGTAACGAGGCTCATGTAATTCCCGTGCAAAATTTCTCGAGTTCAGACATTAATCCCCTTCTACCGATGCGTTTAGCAAATTCTCTGATAGCAGTATTTATATCTATTTGCGCCACATCTTGCTGGATTCCGTTTTGTAGATCTTTTACATTGTTTGGCCTTCGAGTGTAGACTTTGTTCTCCGGGTATCACGATAGAAATAAGTCTAAACGTGTCAAATCGGGAGATCGAGCTGGCCAGTCGATTGCTCCTCCTCGACTAGCCAGCTCGATCTACCGATATTTTATTCTTGTATTATTTTTATATTTCTTTGTTTAAATATTCACCTAGATATAACATTGAAATAAACACGTTTAGCAGCTAATCAAATAATAAGTTTTTTTGTCATAACTATATTGTTCTTTTTCGTAATTGCCTACTGTTTCTGATTTAAAGGAAGTAAAGTGGCATATCTTTATATTAATGGATCATATTTTTGTATTAATATTTTATATTTCTTTGTTCAAATATTCACTTAGATATAGCGTTGAACTAAACATGTTTACCAGATAATCAAAATCTTTAATTTAAATATCTATCTAATATTATAAAAATTAAAATATCGGGTATCCACAAAATGCATTTGACATGTGGAATATAAAAGAATTGCGAAAAATTTCAAAATTTCGAAAAATTTCAAAAATTAAAAATGTGCAAATTTTTAAAATCTTGGCATCAAAATTTTTAAACGTTTTTCAAGATTTACAAAATTTGAAAATTTTGAAAAATTTAGAAAATTTAAAAATAATTGGAATTGTTAAAAATTTATGATTTTGGAAATTTTGAATTTCTAGAAAAATTTAGAAATTTAAAAAAGTTTTGAAATGTAAAAAATCTAAAATTGATTATCTTATACATATCAACCCTACTACAGAGTGATCATTTATATTTCAGCTCTAGTTATCTATGGAAATTTAAGCCATGACTGATTCATTCACACAAACAATGTTTTGCATTTCAACTTCAAATCTGCGCCCCAGAATTCTACTTAAAAGTTTTAAACCTGAAAACATCATACGCAAGATTAGTAAAAATAAAGATATATTTTTTAGGTTAGGTAACACTAAAATAATGTTATTAAATGTTATGTTAAATAAAATGTTATGTATATGGGAACAAAAAGCAACTTTATTATTATTATTGAATGTGCAAAACAGTTCAACGAAACTACGAATTATTAGTAACTAAAACTTTGCAATCACAAGAAGGTTTTATTTAGCATGTCGTTATCATTGATGTTTGCGAAAAACCAGCGGCAAAATTCTACTCGTTTTGCAAAATCTGGGGCCCGCAGCTCTTGTACTGCAGTTAAACGATATGCATGCATATACAGATCCGTTTTTAAAATGCTGTGGCATGTACCATAGGAGAGGTCTGTTTGCTGTGTTAACCTACGGATTGATGTCATAGGTGCGTTTATAATTATTTCTTGAATATTGGTAATATTTTCAGCGGTTCTCATTCTAGGTCGACCCACTACCTTAACTTTTAGTTACACAACCAGTTTCTCTGAATAAATCCACAGAATGGTTCAAAATATTTACAAACTGTTTGTACTCGACTGCCACTTCTGGAAATCTCTCGTGAAATGCTGCCATACACTCCGGAATTGAAAATTGGTTTTCGCCATTAACTATTTGACATGTACAAAAGCATGCCTCAACAATAAAAGCTTTTTGTGCTGTAGTATAAACCATTTTTAATAAAAATACTAAGATAATCAATGTTTACTACTGACAGTACATAAATTTGACATTTCAATTAATTCTGTTTGTGTAAATTAATCAAAGTCATGACTTAAATTTCCGTATATAACTAGAGCTGAAAGTTAAATGAACACTCGGTATAAAGCATCGTGTCAAAAATTAAAAAAATTGAAA
Source organism: Ctenicera cuprea (assembly GCA_958336395.1). Classification (NCBI taxonomy): domain Eukaryota; kingdom Metazoa; phylum Arthropoda; class Insecta; order Coleoptera; family Elateridae; genus Ctenicera; species Ctenicera cuprea. Next base: position 2,068 of record CATVIB010000415.1, read on the forward strand.
ATTTTAAAGTTCCTAAAATTTTAAAATTTTTTAGATTTTGAATATCTTGAAAATTTGATCAATATGCAAATTTTAAAAATTTAAACAATATTAAAAATTTTGAAAAATTTGATAATTTATTTTGACAAAGTAGTGGTTTTCTTTGGACACTCGGGGAAACTGCTTAGGTGAACGACCAAAAGTAAATCTCCTAGGGGCATTTTCTCAACGGAAAGTTATTTCTTGTAGCATTTAACACGTTCTTGTCGTTTTTGAAACTAAAATTCGAACATTTTTGAACTAACTAAAAATCGAGGGGAGCTACTGGGGGTGGAAGGGGTGCTTGCACATATAGACTGTTGACAGGTGTAGAAAATGAATCTGACCTTTCTTTTTAATGCGTTTATATTGGAGCACCCCCCCTCCATTTTTGAAGCAGTCATCTGGTTTTATGATATCTGGTATTTTCTACTTGCAAACAATGTTTATCTGTTGAAGTCTCAATATTAATTTATTAATTTTAAGGTTGTTTTTTTTGTGGTTACCGAACGGAACTGTTCAGGTAAACGACCAAAAGGAAATCTCATAGAGGATTTTTTTCAATGACAAGTTGAAGTTGTTTTCAGTCCCATTTAACAAACCAAAACTCGAAAATTTGTAAAATAACGAAAAATCGATGGAATAAAGATCGCGCTTGCGCAGATCGGCTATTTGACATGCATAAAATACGAATATGAGCTTCATTTTTCAATGGGCCTACAATGAAGTGCAGCACCACCCTCCCTTTTTTTTGACGGAACCTCGTTTTGTTGCGGTTTCATCCCAGCGTGGCCTATTCGTTAAACCTACAATAGGTAGCATGGGTTAAGGGTTGTAAAGTGGATACACACACATACACATCACTGCAGCACGATTTATTGGTTTCCCAAGGCCCTAAAACGTGCTTATTATTAAAAACGTTTGGTGCAAAGTGTTTGTCATACAGGTATCTTTCTATTAAGCGTATCTCGTAATCCGTGAATAAGTCCAAATCGACAAAAACTTCGATGAAGAGTCAAGTTTGCTCCAAAATATGGAAGACGATCACTTTAGCTATACGTAAAAATAGGCGAAACAGGTCGCTGATGCTTTCCCAAACTTTTTACGTTTTAAATATTCTCGCGTCAAGAAGTTATTGAAATTTTCATCTAGTCATCTCCAGCCGGTACAAGCCGCCCGCTTCATACCCAAGGCGTTGGCGTTGGTTACGTTACATCGTGACGCGCTCGTCGACTACGTAAAGGCTATAGGTTTTGGTAATGCGCTCACGACCTCGCATTAAAAGTGGTTGTAACAACTTTATTTATAGAGTTATCAAAAATATGCAAAGACTGAAAAGAAAAATATTATTTTTTATTACAGCTAATTGATATGCGCTGTTAAAATCACGCAACTTCCGGAATACACGTAGATTTCAAAATTTTCAAAAATTCCTGAAGAACGTCCGAGTAAAATTTGGGAGATTAGTAACAAGCAAATTTGTAGTTCATTGCAAGCTTTATCGGCTCAGGAAGTTAAAGAAAATGGTGTGGGCAGTTTTTAAAGAGTAATTTTTTGAAAAATCCAAATCCAAAATTTTTATAAATTATTATATTTACAATTTTCGTATTTCTCAAAATATTTTTATCTACGACTGCTTGGATATGGATTTATTATGTCATTCATTTGCGTTAGGTAATGAAGTTTATTATCTCACTAGTGAGATAATGGATTCATTACCTAACGCATTTTATTTACACAAACAAAACTGAAGCTTTGATTACAGTATTGAACAAATCGAATCCATCTCGTTCCTTTAATTTTAAAACAAAAGTATTTTAAAAGTGACTTGACATTTGCAAATAAATTAATACTAAATATCAAATATCATTTTAAGCAAAAAAATTCGATTTTTAACAAATTGTAATCAGTCGTTGATAAAATTTTGTGTCACACGTGGGATAATGCATTATTATGGCACTCGTTTGATTACACAACTCGGTCTACGACCTCTTCATGCAACTTTCAAACTCGTGTTTATAATAATGCCTTTATCTAGTAACATAATAGATATTTACGTGGCAAGCCTTGAAAATTAGTCTTTATGGGCAATCCGGTGAGCCCCAATAAATGCTAATTGCAAGCGAGCTGCGTACAAATTTCTATTTCCTCTTGCTGAAAATCCTAAAAATTAACTTCAGAAATTTTATTTGAAATTACAGTCATAGAAATATAGTGTGTTGTGGTAACTATGGAATGTTGAGTTGTTATTGTTTGAAACAAACGCGGCCGAAATGTAATGTTAGTGGTTAATAAAGGACGTTCGCCATGGCAACATTTTACAGGCACCTGGCCTGTAAAGACTCATTTACTGAGTCAGTTCAGACGACAGTAAAGGAGCTTTTAATAAGTCAAGAGGATATAAATAACTATTACATCACTTGATTATGCTTATTAAATGCTATCAAATAATATGACAATTTGTATTGATTGGATATTTTGTTGTTAAGTAATTGGTCATTAAAAGTTAAAATTTTCAAAAATTCGTAGCGGTCTTCATTTTGCAGATAAAGCATTTGGAAAAAGGATTTGATTTGTCTTTAGATGCACTACAACGTTATGTATTCAAAATTTCTAAAAAGTGTTTAGAAACTAATCTATACCAAAAAAACAGGTCTAATTTCCGTTTCCGGTTCCTGTTCTGTTTATCGGAACTACCCACCTAAAGTTATCAAAAATATGCACAGAACAGAATGAAAAACATTTTTTTATTCGAGCTAATTGATCACGTAACTTTCGGAAAACGCGTTGTTGATAATAAAAAGTATCTTTTCTTTTCTTGATTTTTCATATATTTAAAAATTATTGTTAATGATAATAAACTACTTAAATGGTCTATTGAACTGTTTAAAGTTTAAAGTTTCAAATAACAAATTATTCGATTTCAAATTTTTTGACAATTCGTGTAGGGTGTGAGTGTGAGTAAAATTTGAGAAATTAGTAAAAAAACAAATGTGTAGTTCATTGCAAGGTCTATCGGCTCAGAAAGTTTTAGAAAATTGGTGTGGGCATATTTTGAAAAATGTGTTTAGAAAATAATCTATAGAAAAAACAGGTCTAATTTCCGTTTTCGGTTCCGATTCCGATTAAGGACCTTACAAAAAATTACCTGCAACTAGAAAACTTCCAGGTACTAAATCTTATAAAAATCAGGAAAGGGGTTCCAGACATATAAGGAAACAAACGCACCCACCCACAGACAGACTTTTTTAAACCACTTTTTTGGGTTTCTTGGACACCAGAACGCGTATTTCCGTTAAAATCTGAAATTCGAAAGTTTGCATGAAATTATAACTTTCTTTACTTCAGTAGAAGTATGGGAAAGTAAAAATAAGTGAATGTCATAATACCGCCTCTTCATTTATTAATTGTGATATAACTAATTCTCTGAATAAAAACACTTTTTGGATAAATTCAATTTTGTTTGTTACCCATCTTTAGCCTAACTGATATTTTCATTCACTTGCTTTTCGTTTTCACATACAATAGGTTAAACAAAACTTTGAAGAAAACCCTATAACCTTCCGATCGAATCAGTCTTCTATGTCTTATAGTTCGGCTGATATATTGAGTTAATATGTTATAACGTGAAAAGGGACACAGTATACACAATATATTAAATAAATGTAAATTAACGAATAATATATAAATACAATTTAACAAAGTTGAGATCCGCGACGTTGCCGACAATGCAGGATCTCAGATTAACCATAGCATATCTATTGTGATTATATACAAACCAGGCACTTAAGCGCCCCCTTCAGCGAGCTACTTGGAACTATTTCTGTATATAAATTGATAAAAACCGGCAAAATGAGGTCCAGCAAAAAATCTAAATTTAGACTCCTACCATACTGATAAGGTCAAAGAACCCGATATACACACAAATTTAAGTCGAGGTCCGAAATCGGATCTCGACTTGCAAAACGGATCTCGACTTATACATTATATATAATAAAATGATCTCGACTTGTATAGAAAATATATATATATATATATATATATATATATATATATATATATATATATATATATATATATATATATATATATATATATATATATATATATATATATATATATATATATATATATATATATATATATATATATATATATATATATATATATATATATATATATATATATATATATATATATATATATATATATATATATATATATATATATATATATATATATATATATATATATATATATATATATATATATATATATATATATATATATATATATATATATATATATATATATATATATATATATATATATATATATATATATATATATATATATATATATATATATATATATATATATATATATATATATATATATATATATATATATATATATATATATATACTATATATATATATATATATATATATATATATATACATATATATATATATATATATATATATATATATATATATATATATATATATATATATATATATATATACATATATATATATATATATATATATATATATATATATATATATATATATATATATATATATATATATATATATATATATATATATATATATATATATATATATATATATATATATATATATATATATATACATATATACATATATATATATATATATATATATATATATATATATATATATATATATATATATATATATATATATATATATATATATATATATATATATATATATATATATATATATACATATATACATATATATATATATATATATATACATATATATATATATACATATATATATATATATATATATATATATATATATATATATATAGATATATATATATATATATATATATATATATATATGCAAAACGACATACTCGCCTCTGAAACTCTACGTTGAAATGTAGAACTGGCCTCCGATCCGGAGGCGAGTACGTAAAATCGGAGGCGAGTAGGTATCCCCGTGTATAAGTGTATCAATCAATAATTGACGTCACACACGTGTGTTTAACAGATTTTAGGGTGGAGGCCAGTTTGACCATACACATATGCAGTTATACACTTCAGTTGGTGGAAATGATTCTAGATGGCGCGACCATCTTATACACATATACACTTAACGAAGTATGCCAGTAGTACTCGCCTCCACATATACACCGTAGTTTTACGCCTCCGAGACTTGGCAACAGCGCTCGAAGGCCTGTAGCTAGTAATGTATTTAAGTGAATCCAATAAAACCGCATCTAACTGGACATTACACAAATGATATAACAGCCCATTCTTCGATTAGAAAAATTCAGTGTTCTTAATTTTAAGCGCGTAGTATTTAATTAATTAAACTAACTAATTGTAAACAAATTAATTTTTATATACAAAACCGTTAAATGAAAATTACTCAACTATAGAGTGAAAAATTAATTACAAAATTCCATAAGACTAGCAAGGATAAAATAAATTAAAATTGTTTTTTGTAAAGACGCTTTTATTTAAATGAACTAAAAAGTAAAAAGTAATTTCATTTTCAGCTCTTATTAGAAACGTTAGTTGCATATACATATATATAGTTGCAGCTCTGTTAGTCCGTCCTGTAAAAAGTGCAAGAAAAACGTGGTAAATGGTTTAAAATGTACAAACTGTGCATCGGTATATCATGTTAGTTGTGCAAAACTATGTAGTTATGTGAAATTTGTTACTGACGGTGTTATTTCATGTTGTGACGTGACAGAAACGTGCGACATCGAAGCCGCATTTTATGACGTCATCGAAGAAGCATCAAGCGAAGATAAAAAAATTGATGTTCGTACGTTCAATTACGTTGTAAAACAAAAAGACGTTATTATTAAAGAGTTACGTAGCAAAATCGAATTACTTTATAGTCATATTCGGTTACTGCAAACATGTGGACACAAGGTTAGTGAAACTGATCAAAAACAAGTCGAGGCCGCAATAGATACGGATAAAAACTTTAAAAACGTGCCAAATTTCGTGCCAAATGATAATAATCCTAAGTACTCAACAGTGGCAAAAAACGTAAACAAAACAGGAACAATAGATAAACAATTTAACCCAAGCAATCGCCAGAAAATCTCAAAAAAAGAGGTTTCAAACGGTTTACTACAAGCCGAAAGTAAACTAAAACTTACAGAATACATCAATTTAGCTCAAGAAACGCAACTCCCGCAAGTACTCCCGAAAGATCCCTCGACAGTACAAGATAACAGGGATAAAAAAGACGCTGCCTGGAAAGAGGTTAATTACCAACATAGGAGACGAAGAAATCCAATGGTGATTGGAGCCAAAGAGCCAGAAGTTAACGAACTTGTAAAAGGAGTCCCAAATTATGTAACTTTACACGTATATAGAGTAAACCCTGGACTCAAAGTAGATGACTTTAATGATTTTGTAAAGAAAACTTTTCCGGAAGTGGTATCCGAAGCGCTGACGCCAAAACACCCCCTTCTGTATTCATCATTTAAGGTTACTTTATTTTTGAGTAATTTCAAAAAAGCCATGGACCCCATGGTATGGCCTGCAGGAGCATGCATCAATAAGTTTTTTCAACCGCGAATCAAAACATCCCAAGATCAGTGATATTTAACCCCGATTTGTTACTATTAAATGTAAGAAGCATTAACCCTCAAAAATCCGATATGTTGTGTACAGACATCTCTGACTTTTCTAATCTGAAGTTTCTGTGTTTAACCGAATCAAGTGATAAACCGGATCTCCTTAAAAATATGAACATTGCTGGATTTAATCTAAGTGCGTATTACTGCAGGTCCTCCTCTGCACGCGGCGGAGCAGCAATCTGGTCAAAAGATGGTTTACACGTAAAATCAGTTGATCTTGGCAATTTTTGTTTAGATAAACACATTGAACTGTGCGGAATCTGTTGGAATGCTAACAATAACCATTCTTTTATAATTTTAAATTGTTATAGAGCGCCTTCGGGCAATTTCAGCATATTTTTAGAGCAGTTGTATAATGCGTTAGATACGTTATATGCACCAAAGGCTAAAATAATTCTATGTGGAGATTTTAATATGGACTCGTATAAAAAAAATAATGATTTTGAATTAATGTGCAGCATGTTAGGTAATTTTAATCTTAAACCACAAGTAAAGTGGCCGACACGTGTTACAAGCTCTAGTATTACTATTATAGACAATATCTTTACAAATATGATAAGCAACACTTGCTGTGTAATTGACAATACCATATCAGATCACAGAACTGTATTTTTGGAATTCATATCAGGATACGACATACCAAGTAAGGATAAGGATAAGATTTTATATTTTAAGAGAAAATTTAATAATTCTAAGATCTTAAGTTTTAAGGATTTTATCGGTAAACACGATTGGTCAGACCTTTACGATATGAAAAACATGAATGAAGCGTTTGATTATTTTTACGGAATATTTTTACATTATTTTAACTTGTTCTTTCCCGTGGTAAAGCAGTCTAAAAACTTAAGTAGTCACGGCAAAGAATGGGTTAATAGAGATGTCAAAAAATCAAGCTCCAAGTTAAAAGATTTATATAATTTAAAGGAAGCATATCCTACATTATCATTAGTATACGATAAGGCTAAAAAAGACCATGTCAAGTTGCTTGAAGTGACTAAACGACAATTTTATCAAAATAAAATACAGTTTTCTGATAATCCAAGTAAATCGGCGTGGAATATCATAAATAAACTATCAAATAAGTCTAATAGTTGTAACAACATAAAATTGAAAATTAAAGGGGAAGTAGTAGAAGATCCAGTACTCATCGCCTCTAGTCTAAACAATTTTTTTCAAAATGCCCCGGCTGAAATTGTTAAACAAATTCCCCCAAATAATAGCGCTGATGGTCAAGTCAGCATTCCTTTCCAAGCAGACACACTGTTTCTTCGACCCCTTACTTCCGAGGAATTGATACTAATCTTGCATAAGAGTCTAAAAAATAAAACTTCGTCCGGACCAGATGACATCCCTAACTTTCTCATTAAAGAATCACTTTTGGAATTAGCAATTCCACTCACATTTTTAGTGAATTTATCGTTTAAAAATGGCGATTTTCCCCAGGCTTTAAAATTGGGAAAAGTTATTCCAATTTATAAAAAGCATGATTCCCTTGCGCCTGAAAACTATAGGCCAGTTACGGTCCCAAGTGGGTTTTCAAAAATATTTGAATATTGCTTTTTAAATCGATTGCTTAATTTTGTAAATAGTCATGATATTCTGACCGAGAACCAGCACGGTTTCCGCACCGGGAAGTCCACCAGTTCGGCAATGTTAGAGTTTCACGCCAGAATTATTAAGTTTTTGGAATATGGCGAGTGCCCTGTAGGGGTCTTCTGTGACCTCTCCAGGGCATTCGACTGCGTTAATCATGCAGTACTATTGGATAAACTGTCTGTTTACGGAATTAGGGGTACGTCACAGAATTGGATTGCGTCTTTTCTAAAAGAGAGGCGGCAGTATGTCTCTCTAACGCATACAGAAGACGGAACAGTTCGAAAATTTAACTCTGGAATAACCGAGATAAAGGTGGGAGTTCCCCAAGGCTCCGTGTTGGGACCCGTGCTTTTCCTGCTATATATAAACGACCTTGAAATGATAACTAGGGACGCACTTTTTACATTTTATGCCGATGACACATCTGTGTGTATCTCAGATAACTCGAATATATCACTAGAATCTAAGTGCAATGACGTTCTTCAGAAACTAACTTCGTGGTTCTCCTCAAACATGCTATATTTTAATATAGAAAAAACGAAATTTATCCGATTTCATAATATTCAAAAAGAATGTAATATATTAAACCTGAAAATTAACGACGCCCCTTTATCTAATAAAGACAATCAGGTAAAGTTTTTAGGTTTATGGTTTGACGAATGCCTCAAGTGGAATATCCATTGTGCAGAGCTTATTTCTAAATTGGGCTCACTTTCCTACTTATTTAGAAACTTAAAATCGATTCTTCAGAAAGACCAGCTTGTAATGTTGTATCATGCACAAGTAGACTCAAGATTAAGGTACGGAATCTGCCTCTGGGGCACCTCAACTATGGCACCTGATATTTTTGTAGCGCAAAAGAGGGTCGTAAGATGTATGGCTGGGGTGTCGAGCATGCAGTCATGCAGAAATATTTTTAAAACATTAAAAATTTTGACAATTAGCTGCATATCAATTTATGAATTAAGTATTTATGTTTTCATAAACAGAAGTAAATTTATGTTGATTAAGGACGTGCATGGTTTTAATACTAGGCACAAAAATGATATTTATGTCTCTTTTTGTAGATTGAGTGCTTCTTTAAAGTCACCTGATTGCCTAGGAGCTAACATTTTTAATCATCTGCCTAGCAATATCAAAGAAAGCAAAACTCTTAGTTTATTTAAAAAGAAACTCAAAGATTACCTTGTAGATAATTGTTTTTATAACATGCAGGAGTTTTTTTCCTACAAAAATAAATTTATTTAAGAAAAAGTTATATAATTACTTTAGATGTAATAAATAATGGGTTGAACAATAGATGTAGTTTGCTGTGATTATTATTATGTTACCGTTGACAATGCCGATACTATTTTGTAGTTCTATGGAAATAAACATATATTATTATTATTATTATTATTATTATACGTACTAACTATACTGAAAATCACCCATTTGGTTGCAACCAAATGTCAAAAAATTGTCACATTTTTTTCTAATGAACGAGGCTGTGGTGGTTGTAATATTTTTTACATATACCAACAAATAGAAGTGAGTGCAACTAAATAATACCAATGGGCAAAGAAACAAGACCATTCATAAACGTAAACATACAATTTTTGTATGTAACCTAATATGGGAAATAAACAGTCTATAAATAAATGATTCATTGTTCCTGCCATTTATTATTTATCCGATACGAATTATAAACATATTTTATAACGCGAATGCAATTCTTGTTTCTCAATAATGAAAAGAAATGTTCTAGTACAGTTGCTCTTTCTGTAAGATATGTGTGTACTGAATTTCAGATCAATATCTTACAAGTTGTCTAAGAAATAGAAAAATAAATAAAATATTTCAATCTTGAAAGCTCTAAGCTCTAAAGCTCTGAGCACATGTTCATAGGAACTTTTCTTCAGAAAATTGCTTTAGAAATCACCCCCTTAATTATTTTAGCTTACTTAGGAAACACCCTCTATACGCCAAGTCAATTAATGCATCTTTAGCTCTTATTTCTCATTCACCCCGTATAGATACAACTTTGTGCCAGTAGTAAAAATTGCTTGTCTTGACGCAACTATAACAACATACTAAAATTTCATAAAATTCTCAATGGTACCAATTTTTCGTAAGAAAAGTGCGATGTCCTTTAGCGGAAGCAGGTATCTATAAAAAAATACGACTCAAGCTCAAAAATTATTTTGAAAGAAACATAATGTTCCCCGGAAAAGTTTGACAGTGGAACAACCACGTTAGTTTACTAATATAACCGACCGATGAGTTTAAATGAGCATAAATAACAGTAAATTATTAATTTAAAAAAAAATTCTGAAGTACCTGTAATGACTTAAAATACACGCATAAAGTACAGGTGAGATTTTGAAAACAAAAATAGCTTATGTACTATACAGGGTGGGGCAATAGTGCGTAGGAGTTCGATAGCTCGTACACTTCAACAGATAAAAAAATATTTCTAATGCAGATGTAAACTGTGGGTAAATGTGTATACATAGAAATTATTTTCAAATATACAGGGTGTTACAAAAAAATGTGGCACACTTAAGGCAATTTTTTTTAAATGGAATGCCCTGAATATTTTTACATATTTAACACTTCTCTTGGGATGTTTATTTATATCTAAAATATTAGCGCCATCTAATGTCCGGTTTAGAAGTAATAATATTTTTTAAAAAAAAATTGATTTTTACATTACTCCACTTAACAATTCACTACTTCCGCGGCCGCAGCTTTGAAGACGAAATTAAGTAAGGACCTTATTGTAGGAGGTTGTAGGGTGCTCTTGTTTAAATATCGTAGAGCCACCATATACAGGGTGTCAAAATTAATTTTCAAATTTTGAGAACTTCAAAGTTGTTCTTCTCAACTTTTTCAAGTGGAACACCCTATATATTTTTAACGATGTTATGTAGAATTAAATAGCGAATTTTTTTTGTATGTAAATCCTTATGGGTATTTGTAACCACTTTTGATTTATTGCAAAAAGTACAAAATTCAACAATGTGTATTAAAAAAAATTAAGGTTTTTTCAAATAAAACAAACGAAAAAAATTATATTAAGTGCTCCACATGTTGCCCATTTTGATTGACACACATTTATATGCGCCTTTGAAATGAGGTTTCTAGTTTTCTTAAAATTGCCGGTGTGATACTTCTAAAAGCATGTATTATCCTTTTCTTCATATTTTGGATTGTTGTTGGTGTATCTGTATAAACAATTTCTTTCACGTATCCCCATAAAAAGAAATCCATTTTCGTAAGATCGGGAAATCTAGCAGGCCATTTAGTGGGTCCATTCCTTCCAATCCATTGATGTGAGTAGATATTATTTAAGTGGTCTCTTACTGCATTTAAATAATGTGGTGGAGCACCATCTTGCTGAAGCCACATCTTATTTCGGATCCTTTGAGGAAGATTCACCAATAATTGAGGCAGATAGTTCTCCAAAAAATGAAGATAAATAGCTCCAGTTAATGTACCATCAAAAAATGTGGCCCTATTACATGTTTTCCAATAATTCCCACCCAAACGTTTATAGACCATCTGTGCTGGTTATCAAGTTGCCTGAAAAAGCGAGGATTTTCCGTAGCATAATAATGGAAATTGTGCCTGTTAACAAATTCAATTTTATGAAAAGTTGCCTCATCAGTGAACAAAACATTGTTGAAGAAAGTAGCATCTTCTTGCATTTTACCGTTGTCCCAATTACGAAACTGTAAACGCTTTAGAAAATCGTCATCAGTTAATTCCTGGTGCATTTGAATGTGAAATGCATGAAACTTATTTTTTTTTCTAAGATATTAATTAATGAGCTCACTTCTCTCTGACTAATATGGGGATCCTCAATCGTTGCCAGCACAACACATAACTCATTTTCTTCGTTCACAACATTTTTAATTCGTCCACGTTTTTTATATTGTACATTGCCGGTTTCCACAAATCTATCAAGCAGGTTTTGGAAGCTATCAACTTTAGGGAGCCTTCGTTCAGAATACCGTTGGTGGTAAATTCTATTGGCAAGCAAACAATTTTTTTCCGACTCGTCCAAAACAAAAATCATGTCTACAAGTTCTTCTTTATTAAAATTCATTTTGGAAAACTCAAATACTACAAATAAAAACTGATGGTCGATAACTGCGAGAAATGTAGGCTTGACGTTTGTGCAAAACAATTGCTAGCGAACAGATGCTTTATTGTTTTGTCGAACACAAATTTTTTTCTTTTGTTTTATTTGAAAAAACCTTAATTTTTTAAATAAATATTGTTGAATTTTTTGCTTTTTGCTCAAAAAATCAAAAGTGGTTGCAAATAGGGATGCAACGGATATTCGGTTTTTATCAGTTATCCGGCCTATCCGGCCATTTCACCGAATATTAAGTGTGGCCGGATAATATGAATTATCCGGCCGGAGATTTTTCTTTAAGTAAAAAAGGTTATGCATGCAATTTGATTTGAAAGTATAGACTAAAATAATTGAAAGTAAGAGAGCAAAAACCCCCATAAGCCCAGTATTTTGCAGATCTGCATAAAATTACTAAATTAAAATTATTGAGATCAGCATTTATGCGAGTTAAAAATTTGAAATGATTTCAAACAACATAAATAAGTATTATTTATTAAAATCACGAAAGTAATATACACTGTGTCCATAAAGTAACTTCCCCCCAACTAACTTTTGAACGACTTGATATTTTTCTACAAAATTTGGTGTGCTGTAATGGGAAACTAAATACTATTTTTCAGACCATATTAAAATTTTGTATCATCCAAAATGGCGACTGGGCGCTATTTTGAATTTTCTTTTTAAATAGAAAGGGGGGTCGAGTGACATCTCATTGGAAAGGTCTTTTAGTTCTGCGTCTGATCCTAAAGTTTAAAAGAAAAATATTTAGCCATAACAAAATGACAATGTTTGAAGATAAAGAAGTCTATTTAAAAAAACTAAGAATTAAAGCTTAAACTAATTAAATTAAGTGTTCGAAATGTTTACCATTCACTTCTTGGCACATAAAAAGTCGGTTATGAAATTCCTGCCTTACATTTTCATAAGTTTCTGGAGTGATAATTCTGCAAACTTCTGCAATGCGTTGCTCCAGTTCTTCAATTGTTTCTGGACGGGTTCTGTACACTTTCGATTTCAGATATTCCCATAGAAAAAAATCTAAGAAAGTTAAATCTGGGGAGTGAGCCGGCTATTCTTCAGGCCCCCGCCTAACAATCGATCTGCTAAAAAAATGTCCGTTGAGACAGTCAGAAACAGGTATATAATAATGAGGCGGCGCACCGACTTGTTGGAACATAACGTTTTCAATATTATTTCAAGCCACCTGTGATATTTCTGCGAAAATTTAGTCCTGCAAATGAAAAAGTGGACTACTGGATAAGAAAATCAAAACAATTTTGAACTGAGTGAGTCCATTGGTTTACAATCCGCCATTTTGTTATGGCTCAATATTTTTCTTTGAAATCAAACGCAAAACTAAAACGTCTTTCAAATGAGGTGTCACTCGACCCTGGATAAAAAAATCAAAACAATTTTGAATTGAGTGAGTCCATTTGTTTAAAATCCGCCATTTTGTTATGGCTGAATATTTATCTTTGAAACTCTAGGATCGGACGCAAATTAAAAGACCTTTCAAATGAGGTGTCACTCGACTCCCCTTTCTATTTAAAAAAAATTGCAAAATGGCGCCCAGTCGCCATTTTAGATGATACAAAATTTTAATATGGTCTGAAAAATAGTATTTAATTTCCCATTACAGCACACCAAATTTTGTAGAAAAATATCAAGTCGTTCAAAAGTTAGTTGGGGGGGGGGGAGTTACTTTATGAACACAGTGTATATAACATAAGGAAGATGCATGAACCACTTGTTGTTATGATGTGCAGGTCTCAATTTTGCAGTACATGTGACAGAGAGATCCGAGACAAGGAACCTATAAAAAGTACTCAATCGTCAATATTTTATTTTAAATGTCGACAAAGACCGTATATAATAGGTTTAGTCAGTTGATTTCTCGTACGGTGTCGGATCTATCAAAACAGAACATATTGTAAACCACTGTTAAAAAATTATTAATTTTTGTAATTACAGTCAAATTCGTTGACAGATTTCAAATCTTAATAGTGAAAAAAATAACAATATGAGCGCGAATTAGCACATCCTTGAAATAGTACATTTAGTAGTTTCCTTGTCACTGTGCTCCCTCTCTCTAAAACACTACAGAATAAGACCATAGGGTTCGCGCATTGCATACTCTTTAAGTATATATTATGCCCTGTGATTAAAACCTAAATTTTACTGCGTTTAAGCTGAAACTACTTCGATAGTAAAAACTATGCTGAATAATCCGGTATCCGGCTATCCGGCTGAGCAACAGGATACCGAATATTTGTTATCCGGCATTTTGAAAAAGTACTGCTCTCTGCATCCCTAGTTACAAATAGCCATAAAGACGTACATACAAAAAATGTTCGCTATTTAATTCTGCATAACATAGTTAACAAATATACATTTGAAACAGTTGAGAAAAATAACTTTGAAGTTCTCAAAATTTGAAAATTAGTTTTGAACACCCTGTACATGGTGGCTCTACGATATTTAAGCAAGAGCACCCGACAAGCTCCTACAATAAGGTCCTTACTTAATTCCGTCTTCAAAGCTGCGGCCGCGGAAGTGGTGAATTGTTAAGTGGAGTAATGTAAAAATCAATTTTTTTGAAAAAAATATAATTACTTCTAAACCGGACATTAGATGGCGCTAATATTTTAGATATAAATAAACATCCCAAGAGAAGTGTTAAATATGCAAAAATATTCAGAACATTCCACCTAGAAAAAATTATCTTGAGCGTGCCACACTTTTTTGTAACACCCTGTATATTTGAAAATAATTTCTATGTATGCGCATTTACCCCCAGTTTACATCTGCATTAGAAAGATTTTTTTATCTGTAACGGTGTACTAGCTATCGAACTCCCACTCACTATTGCCCCACCCTGTATATAAGCTAAGTACTGCAGTTTTAAGTGATTTTCTGGATTACTTTTTTAGTCTTATTTAATCCGAGTCGGCGTTTCATATATCGAACGTTTCGATAGGCGCGATCCCGCTTAAAGCCGCATAAAAAATCAACCAGATAATGAATTCATTTGAATTTCACAGAGTCGGTTTTTTCTGAAATGGCTCGGGAAAAAATAACACCAATAATTTATGATTTTCATTGCCTTATTCGTATTAAATATGGTTAAACTTCGTGTTAACGACTGTAATGTCGATTCAAAGTTGAATTTTAAAAATTTAATTAAAAAATCGATCGCTCTCATTTAGCATTTTGGAGACTTAGACTCTCTTGGTCTCCTTTTACCTAGCAGGTCATTGTTCAGGACCGTATTACGTAACTTTATGACACAAAAAATAATGGAGCAACATTTGAAAATTGTCAAACCAACTCTGAAATTAATGGAAAAACAACCGTTTCTCTGGCTAGTATAAACTTACCTAATACGGTGAATGAACATTTTGATTTTCCCTTGAAAATTCAAAAACACTTTTTAGAACAGTGGGACAACCGGAAAGTGCGTAGTGAAATTGTATCGCGAGCGAACGTTTCGATACGCGCGATCCCGCTAACGAATTGATTTTTTTGATTGGAATAAGTAGTTGTTGTTTTAAGTTTTGGTTTTGGGCCCCATAGGTGTTGAATCATCCGTCAGCACCCCGAATTTATTGCTTGTTGGTATATTTGTCTGTTAGTTTCTTCTGGATATTGGTTATTATTTTGTAATGCCAGTTTTGTTAAGGTCGGTGTTTTCTTGAAGTTATGAGGATCGTATTTGTATTGGGGAATAGCCCCGTGGGTACTGTCTTGGCCTTTTCTACGCCCTATTTTGATAGGATTTGGTTTTACTAAAAGCATACTGCAGAAAATTCTAAAGCAACCACTCTAGAAAATTTTGTTCTCTCAAGCACATTCGTTCACAGCGACGTTCTGAACTGACTACATATGACAATTCAGAAAAATGACTGTGGCAATTCTGTTTGTTGTTCAGAAAGAAGGGCTAGGTGCTAGAAACAAAAATTTACGCGGATTTTCCCAGAGTTTTAACACATTAATCATTAACTCCAATATTACCTCGAAAATTTCATTAACTACAAGGCAGCTGATTTAATTAGGTTATTTGCATTACTGTATGTAAGGTACAAGAATTTGTTAACACACCCACAACGCTATCCGCGCGATGCTAAGTACCTCATCACGTTCGCCGTGCCGAAATGCGAAAGCAGAACGTCGCGCTACTTTTAATCCTTCCGCAAATAATACAAGAGAACGGCAACATTGCTGGAGGCGAGTACGTCGACTGTCTTTGCACAACCATATACACCTGGAGGCCACATTGTAGTAGTGTAGTCGGAGTCGAGTTGCTATTTCTTGTGCATAATTTTTTTGTATATCTCAAATATCGAAATTCCTTACCCCTCTCTTGATGCCCTTGTTAAGAAAGCCTTATTTAATATATTAACGAAGAATACACATGGAAAAACCTATTCCTTGAGATGGAGGCGTGGGCGTCTGTTACATGTTCGGAGGCGAGTAAGATAGCCGTGCACATATATATATATATATATATATATATATATATATATATATATATATATATACATATATATATATATATATATATATATATATATATATATATATATATATATATATATATATATATATATATATATATATATATATATATATATATATATATATATATATATATATATATATATATATATATATATATATATATATATATATATATATATATATATATATATATATATATATATATATATATATATATATATATATATATATATATATATATATATATATATATATATATATATATATATATATATATATATATATATATATATATATATATATATATATATATATATATATATATATATATATATATATATATATTTTTTTTTTTTTTTTTTTTTTTTTTTTTTTTTTAATTTAATTGTTATATTATTACTAAAGTCTATGAACACATCATTATGAAGGCAGGGACATTTATTTATTATTAGTATTATGTGACAATTCTTATTTATTTTAATATGAAAAAAATATATTTTATGATACTGGGGGGTTGTTGGCAGTATATGTATGTTTTACTAATGTGTTTTTTAAATTAAAAATAAAATTTAATCTACTTAGATTTTTGTGGCAATATATTGCTGTGGTGGTATAAAACCTGAAAGTTAAATTATTAAACGGACAAACTGTCTGTTGAGCGGATGGCGAGTAATAGTCTCCTCGAGCATCTAGCTTGGCAATCAAACGGCGACGAGCAATCGGTAGCGAGGAAACGGCCGCGGCGCGCGAAAGTGTCGGCGAGCAAATGTCATAGAACCGTGAGCGCCACACAGAAGTTCAAATCAGTTCTATAATGCGACTATTTTTATTTAAAATGGTGATCATGTCTTAGCAGAGGAGTCAAATAAGAGAACCAAAAGTGCCGTCGAGGAACAGAAAATTGGAATAGGCTTTATAAGTGAGAATTATGAATTTATGATGATCTCATGTTAGAGGTCAAGGAATCGTTTAAAAAGTGCCGTCAAGGAACAGAAAATTAGAATAGGGTTTATAAGTGAGAATTATGAATTTATCATGATCCCATGTTAGAGGTCAAGGAATCGCTTAAATAGAAAATACTTAGTTACATATTTTATTAATAACTGAAATCTGTAATTTGGAAATTTGGAAAAGATTTGGCATAAATTTAACCACGAATCCTTCAACCAAATTATGTCAATTTAACCTAACTTACCCATATCCAAAAATACTTCCTTACGGAGATACAGCCCCCAGAAGGGGAACAACTGGGACATATTTTAAACGAAAGAACACCTTTAGTTTATTTCCTTGGAATTTTGCTTGTGATTCTTACTATTGCATCGTACATATAATTCTCTGGTCAATAGGTGAACCAGAAGTGGCTTATATGAGAGTGGGTGAAACTTTTAATTTTTGTTTTTTTTTACGTTTAGTATGTTTAATATTTGACATGAAAATCTAGTTATTTACAAAAAAATTACATAAAAAGGTACGTACTGTTTCGTCAAGTTGCAAGGATCAGCCGTTTTGTGGATAACTAAACGTTTATATATTAATGCGTTATTCATGTAGCAAATCTGGATAATTGTATTTTTTTAAGAACGGTCGTAAAATTTGGCAGTAGATAAGTAACCTAAAGATAATTAAAAGGTTTCTATAACCCTACATCGAAAATTGCTATAGGAGTGGATTTTCAGCAAGCTACTAAGACACCAGAATACTATCAAGCAGTTGTGAACTTACACTTGATTCTATACGGAGACATTTGTTATTACCTTTCGGTTCTCTATTTCTCGCCGAACGTTACGAACACCTTTTTCAAGATATGAAAATTCAGGTTACCCGAATAACGCTTTAAAATATAAATGCTTGATTATCTCGACACAAGTTCGGTCTAGACGTTTTGCACACGGCCGGTTGCACGCAGCCTTTAACACGCGGCTCTTGGGATGCAGGATGTTTAGCCGCAGACAGAAGCGCAACGATGTTTGGCCGCGAACATATTTTTATATGTCTATGGATTTATGTATATAGGATGTCGTAGGATTGTGATAAAGTACTAAGGTATAAATTCTTTATTGTTTATTTCTATGAGGATTATATTCTTGGCAAATAAAAAACTTACAAACGTTTTAAACACCATTTGATTTGAAAGACTAGGACAGCACCCAGCAGTGAAGCATATTCGTCCCCTTTCCGGCCGGTGAAACCCTTCGAGACGCCATGATCGAGATACGCTCGGTCAACGCGCCTGCTCTCGATACGAGAAGGAGAACAAGCTACTAGTCCTAGCATCAGGCTGCGAGCCCTAAGCCCCTACTGGTGGAAGGAGACTACCTAAATCTCTACTGATTCTGCAGATTAGTGCCCTAGCTGAAACGCAGCACACCCGTCGAACCGTACTAAGACGACCCTAACCTCCATCTAGGCTATACCACTGGCACCGCTAGTCCTACACCGTGACCAAAAACGGGGGCTGCAATTCCCACGCGGGAAGATTTGGTGCTCGTGGTACCAGTCCAAGAAAGTCACTGATTGGACTTGTCGGAGCAAGCGCATGCCAAGCAGCGCTGCCCCTTCCAGTTAGAAACTCGCAGGTCCCAGCACTGGTGAGCTACGCAATGCCCAGACTGGTTGGAAACAGGCCTGATCATAGTGGCCGGCACCTTAACAGCGTCGGGTGTACATAAGTACGAATCCTCTGGGTTGACACTTAGATAGTGGGCGTGAACAGGCAAAGTGCGCCTCACCCCTAGGGCCCGAGTGCCCAATGCCAGCTGCACACCACTCTATTCTGGAAAGCACCATCACCTACCGGAACCCCTACCATCCAGCAACGAGTCTGGAGTTAACCCGGGATGACAGCGGGGTTCCCATACCAGAGATCGTGCTGCCGCTTAGGCGTTAGGACCCATACTGAGGGTTGGCTGGCAAGCGACACCCCTAGGGCCCAGGTCCCTTTGCAGCAGCCGCCACTCCATCCTGAAAAGCACCATCACCTGCCAGACCGGTCAGTGAGCGGGATTTCCATTCCTGAGAGCGCTACCGCTCAGGCGTTGAGACCCATACTGGGGACTAACTTATTTACACCCCTAGGGCCCAAGACTCTTATACTACCAGAGAAGGGAGCGGGCACCCTCTTTTACCTGCCGGACCATTTGCCATCCAGCTCACGTCGAGGCAAAGCGGGCTGGTACGCTCCCGGTACCCCGGTCAGGTAGCAGGGTTACATTCCAGACAGCACGCTACCGCTAAGATGGTAGAACCCATCTTGAGGGCTACACTTCACCTGGTGAAATCACTTACCCAGTCTCCATGGTCCCAATTAAGGAAACCTTGAACCTCTCCGAAGAGAGGTGGGCGTACCAAGTTGAAATCACCGAAGTGACGGTTAAAACGCCGACACCGCACAAGGTGTCTTTGTTCACACCTTTCACCTAGGTGAGGGTTCTTGGCCGCCCCGTTAACGTATTAAAGTGTTGGATTGGGGGGGGGGGGGGAGCTTTTGAACCTTATGGATTCCGGCGGTAAATTCTAGCAGCGGTAAATTATGTTTTCATCGCTACCAAAGGCGTGAATTTCAAATTAGCAAGCGTGTCGGTACGGAGGCCGAACGAAAGTCGGCGACTTATCTGTCTTTAATTTTTACTTTCTATACTTTTAGCAAAGTATTATAATAATAAACATTATACTTTGCTTTCAGTATAGGAAATTATTTATTTTAAAATTTTAGAAATCGAAATTTTGACGGAAATATATCTTTGGACCTCCAGGAACTCTAAAAAGTGTTTTTAAAATATGTCAGTCTGTGGAAGGGTAGGTGGGAGGGGGGATGTGTGGATGTGTCCCAAACGGCTGGACCGAATGTGGAGGTGTATCAAAACTTTATCGGGGAAATGAGCTTTTAAAAGAAATCCGAAACCGGAAGTGGAAGTTAGACATGTTTGTTCTTTCTAGCTTCAAAATGGCGACCGCTACGATGAAAGCTATGAAATGAAAAATATTTTCAAAATTTTGGAAATTTTCAAACAAAGTATTGGTCTAAAACTGACCACACGATTTCTTTTAACCCTTTCCTCTCGGGACATATGTGTCCCAAATAAAACAAAAAAAATCTGGTGGGCTTAAAAGTAACTGAATCTCTATGTAATTTTGTCCCAACAGTCTTTTATGTTTTCTGATTATACTCGGAAAGTTTCGTTTATTTTTGATGAAAGACACGCTTTCAGTTGCCATTTTTACCTACTTGATGTGGTGCACGTGTTTGGTATTTTAGTGCGTGTTTTCTGAATAATAGAGTTTATATAAACGAACTGTGTATTAGAAACTCTTGCAAGTAAGTAACTAATCGACTTATAGTAGCTAGCAGTAATTCAATTTGCAATATAATTGTTTTTGACTAACAAAAATAAATGCGAGGCGTACGTTTCCCAACAGTCATTTTGCTAGGGCATATATGTCGCACCAGTTCTATAGCAATGTAACAACAATGTTTTCTTTTTATAGGCAAAATGGCAAATAAACCCTTGTCTGAAGCCAAACTTGAAGAAATTGTTACAGCAAGAATGATGCATGAAGCTAAGAGTGAAGAAGAGAAGTACAAGATCCTTTTCATAATAGCGATATCGATAAGGATTATGATCCTAATCATTCAGAGATTGAGTCTGATTGTGACGAAAGTGTTACTAATGTCAAGAAAAGAAAAATAGAATTTAACAAGCCTGGTGCCAGCTTAGCTACGATAGATTATGATTCAGCTTCTTCTTATTCTGATGATGAAGGACATATTGTACAGAACGAATTGTCCGAGGACGACTTTGACGCCATTTGGAGCACTGTCGATGGAAGTACCTACTTATACAGACCTTGTGGTTTTAGCAAATATCAGCAGGAGCTCATCTAAACCAGACGTACTTTTTCAAGTATTTCCTAAAAGTCTGTTTACATAGGTACACCGTTCAAAGTACAAACCAAATACTTGAAATACTAATGGAAGCTAAAAAGAAGAGTATCAGTATGACAGACTCAGGCGAAATAATGATTATTCTGGGTTGCACGCTTGTTATGTGCTACAATCGCTTACCACAATTTGCAGATTACTGGTCCATCAATATGTGGATGGGTAATACACTTATAAAAAATTCTATATCGCAAGACCGCTGCAAATTCATTCTTTCAAAAATGTACTACACCGATCCCGAGAAGCCAAACAATGCTTCCAAAACGTATTACGTCAAGGATATAGTTCCATGTTTGAAACAAAAGTTTCTCGCTGCTAGAAGCAACTCTACTTATCAAAGCATAGACGAATCGATGGTAAAATATAAAGGCAGATCAAGTTCGAAACAATACATGCCTAAAAAAACATCAAACGGGGCATAAAAATATGGGTACGCAGCGATGCACAAACTGGGTACACATATGGTTTTAACATCTATTCGGGCAAAGAAACAGTCAAATATGCAGGAACTTTGGGAGAACGCGTAGTCATGACGCTAATAGAAACTGTACCTCGAAATGAAGAAATATGTGTTTGTTTTGATAGGTTCTTTACTTCTGTGAAACTAGTCGATTATATAAAGAAAACGTAAAAATTTACCACGAAATACAGAAAAAATGATAGAGGAGAATCCAAGCTATTGGGAAACCAAAATAGGCTCTTAGCTTGTTTTTGGCAAGATACGAAACAGGTAATTCTTCTTAGCAACTGTCATGGAAATGATATTTCAACTGTGTTGAGAAAAATGAAAGATGGCGAGAAAACAGCAATTACCTGTCCTGAAGCTATACTTTCTATAACCGTTATATGGGTGGGGTTGACCTTTCCGATCAACTAACTACTCTGTATGATTTTAATAAGAAGTCCTAGAAATGGTGGGAAAAAAATGTTTTATAAATTGTTTATGGTGTCAATTACTAATGCAAATGTAACGGGTGTCCAGAAAGTTTTTCAGTCCTGGGCGGCTATGGATTGTATAACGTATGTCTTTGGATATCTTTGTCGAAATTTTTGTTTACACGCATTGATGGAATAATTGCAATTTCCGTTTTCTAATTGTTGACCATTGCGAAAATAAGATTTCACAATAAAGGTTTTTTGCTCTTGCGTAAACATTTTATAGCAAGAAATATGCAGAAAGTAAATAATTCAAAATATTTAATTTAAATTGGCTTTGACTTATGTCAAATAAATTACTTAGATATGACTGAATAAAAGACATGCGTTACACAATCCATAGCCGCCCTGACTGAAAGACTTTCTGGACACCCGTTACTATACTCTGAAGTACATCATAAAAAAAAAACCATTTATCAAATTTATAATTGCCATTGCTGAGCAACTTATAGCTTATGGAAAGCAAGCTGCCAAAGTTATCAGAAAACGCGGAATGGGAACACCTTCTGCTGGTTCAAAAAAATTGTATAACGGTGGAGATCACCTGCCAGTGCAAGGTACTACTCGTAGGAGATGCCACAGGTGTGCCCAACGTAAAAAAGAACAATTAACGTACAAAAACAGTGTGTAAGATGTGTAATTTGCCATTGTGCAAAATTGTTTTGCACCTTACCACGTGTAAGGTCTGTTAGTATTAAGGTTTTGAAAATGTTTTTCTATGTAACTTGAAATAGTATTGAAAAATCAAAAAATGTAAGGTTTTTGAGAATAATAAAATGTTTTTTTTTTTCCTAAGTAGTCTAATATTTATGACTGGTGGGACACCTATGTCCCAAGACTAAAGACTGTTGGGACATATATGTAAAATTTTATTAGAAAGTAATGATAAAAAACTTTCCCATTTGTTGCATACTTTTGGGATATATTAAGTTAACGGCGAAATAACCGACGACAAAACGGCGATGGAAAAGCGTCGACCGGAAACGGCGACGGCGGAACGGCCGACGGCGAAACGACCGACGGCGAAATGACGAGAGCGTAACGGCGACGGCGAAACGTCCAAGACCGCGCGGGGGCGCCTAGCAGCTCTGAGGTGCAGTAGTGCAGTACATGTACACGTACGATGATCTAATAGATGAGTTCGCCAAATAAAGATCAAGAAAGAAATCCATGATCTACTCCAAATTAGATTTCTTTGCTTGTTTCCAACATCGTTTATCGTTACCCAGGAATCGTTTTAGAGGGAGAACCGCCAGAATATTTAATTTACACTTAATTACACTAATATTGTTCTTAATTACACTAATGTTTTTTCTATTTTTTTTTGTTGTATTGCAACTTATGTTTTTCTATCTGGGCGATGTACATCTCGCAATAATATATTTTCTCAGCAACTTATTTTCTCTAAATATGAATTACCAGGTATGAATAATTCTGTATCTAAAGCTGAGAAAAAACTTTTCGTGCGGCGCTTTAAGAGCGGCACAAAATTTGTGCCTTAGGCGTGAAACTACTTTAACGCGGCCCTAGAGATCTTAGAAGGTGAACTATCATAATGCTAAATACTATAAAGATATATTTAACTTCTAGCATTGGTTCCACAAAACGAATAGAAACATGCTCTTATAAAATAAGAACTAACTAATACTTACTTTTGAACTAAGTACTTTTAGTCTAGGAGCTGGAGCGATATGGTGGGACTGAAAGTTAACCCGATGGCACTAGGGTTTATTGTTAGAGGACGGTTCAATGATCAATTCATCTCACAGACCGAATCTTCGCTCTCATTTAGTTCTCGAGATACAGCCTCCGCAAATTTTCGATTTTTTTACTGCAGGTTAACCCTTTTGAAGTTGCGGTTACTTGAAAAGCATGCCATTCTTATACACTTCCACCATCTGCCATCATTTTTTATCGTGTCCGTTTATCGGACTGGGCCAGTTAAAATGGGAGCAAAAATGGACTGCGAGTTAACCCTCCCAAACCTGGTGGAAAATGTTTATTGGTGTTGCCAATTGTTAAGATACCATATGCCATCAAAAGTTACCGGTCCATTTCAGAGTAATTGGCCATTATTTGGACAGAAAATGGACATTTTCGCCATTTTGTGGCTAAAACTTACCGATTACAAGTTAACATGATGGCACCGTGTCAAATACGTTAATTTGAGGTCAAATAATAATATATATGAGTGCCATCATTTTTTTTCCAATTCAACCCTTCCCACAACCCCAAAAACCTCCCCAAAAAATAAACGATTTTTGTATTTTTGTGTGCGAAACTTTAGTTTATTTGCAGAAATCGCAGAAGTAAGCTAGCAAGCCAGCAACCATTTTTTGTTTAAAGCGCATATCGATAATAATAATAATAATTATCTTTATTTTCCACATTCGCAGAGACAAAAATTAACATACATAATAGAGAAAAAAACAAAAAATAATTAATTATAATAACTATATTAAAAAAAACATGCAAACGAATGAGAAAATCACAAGGTTGCAGTTCAACTGTAGCAGCTGCTACATTTGATCTTCCACTGCAACCTTGGATAAAACAAAAGGCGAAAAATAATAAATGCCTAAATTAAAACTAAACTAAACTAAACTAAACAAAGAATAAAATAAAAAATAAATTATTCTGCAAAGGCAAGCCGAAGAGCAGTTGAACCAACACAACGGGACTGTATAGCTACACACGTAAATAGTTCAGCTAATTTGTAATTTGTCGATGAAACAACATTTGACGGTACCGAAGCTTAAATAACAATTTAATATTCCAACAAGCTTCACGACCGACATTAGAAGATTAATAGATACTAACTTTTTTCAACCAATCAACAACCAGAGAGAGGGGCGTACCGTTCCAGAGAGATCAAAAAGGTGGATAATTAGACCAATATTATGATAAATTACTCAGTGAGACTTCGACAGCGCCAGCGGTTAAATATCGAAATTACTGATTTTTTTTTGGGGAGGGTTTTGGGGTTGTGGGAGGGGTTGAATTGGAAAAAAAATGATGGCACTCATATATATTATTATTTGATCTCAAATTAACGTATTTGACATTTTCTGTCCAAATAATGGCCAGTTACTCTGAAATGGACCGGTAACTTTTGATGGCATATGGTATCTTAACAATTGGCAACACCAATAAACATTTTCCACCAGGTTTGGGAGGGTTAACTCGCAGTCCATTTTTGCTCCCATTTTAACTGGCCCAGCGCGATAAACGGACACGATAAAAAATGATGGCAGATGGTGGAAGTGTATAAGAATGGCATGCTTTTCAAGTAACCGCAACTTCAAAAGGGTTAACCTGCAGTAAAAAAATCAAAAATTTGCGGAGGCTGTATCTCGAGAACTAAATGAGAGCGAAGATTCGGTCTGTGAGATGAATTGATCATTGAACCGTCCTCTAACAATAAACCCTAGTGCCATCGGGTTAACTTTCAGTCACACCATATCGCTCCAGCTCCTAGACTATTTGTTTTTATTAATTTCATTCGTTTCCCTCTATATCCGGAATCCAGTGACCGATGTTTATGAAATTTGGTGTGTAATAGTTATTTATGTATCTAGTGCGCGAAATTATACTTTGATGCTCGAGAATGAAAGTTTTTTGTCAAGGCGGCAGCCGAGACAAAAATCATTCGAAAGCACCAAAGAAATTTCGCGCACGAGTTGCATGCAACATTTTTTCTACAGACTTACTGAAATAATGAAAAAAATTAAGTAAAATCATAATAAAATACAAATGAACCTGATGATGGTTTCGCAAAGTTAGAATCTGGTTACTGCAAGAGATTTACAATAAAAAGTTGCTTTAAGAATGTTTTTACAGATCTCCAAAATTTTCATAAAAACGAAACCAGTTTTTTCAAATATCTGAAAAACCAGAATGGCGACTTTAAATTTCTTTACAGATTATTATAATACATAAAATTTCGCAACATTGCCTTAATATAACCAACTCTCTATCTCTTTAAATAAGCAAGATCCCCTTGGTGGGGCACGAATTTGAAACAGCCTGTATATTAAGTTCTTATAACAATTGAATTAGGATAGCATTGCACGCTTAGATCTGATATAATGTACGATTGCAGCATCAAACCGACGATTTGATTAAAATCAGTGATTTTTAAATCAACTTGCGTTTTTAAAATCATGTTTTGATTCAATATTTTAAAATGGATAAATGCTTACAATACTTTTTTAGAAACAATGGTTTACTGAAAGAAAAAATTCGAGACTTGTAACGTATACAGGATGTATCAAATTGCGTGTTAACTATGGGAATCTCGCTTATTTGAAGAGATACGACGATGGTTAAATTAGAGAAAAATTGTGGAATTTTATGCAAATTCTAATAATTTATAAAGATATTAGACCTATCTTACTTAGTTTATGAAAGAGCTGGAAAAGATTGAAATATTGAATTTTTTGTTTTTGGCTATAACTCATTTATCATTTATGTTACATATTTCTAGTAACGCATTATTAGGACATTTTTTTATGCTAAATCTAATTTTTTTATCAGATTTGATATAACTGCTACCATTGCTCATAATCGACTGTCAACTTTTTTTTCTTATGGTCGGCATTTTAAATTTTTTTATATTTAAATAGAGTTTTTAATTCTGATTTCAACGATGTGTCACACTTTGCATTTTGTTTAAGTTTTGAACATTTTATTACAGAAAATAAAAATTTTATAAGAGTGCCATGGAAAGACCACGTCATTTAATTTGTTTTGAATAAATTTTAGAAGGCCATGAACTGATGGAAGTAAAATAAAACACCACCTTTAGATACATTAGGTGCACCAGCAAACTTTGTTTTGAGCGTAGGCAGTAGGTTTTATTTTTTATAAAAACAAATGAATGACAAATTTTCTTTTTTTTAAAGAATCATGAGGACTCTATGATTCCCATCCCACCCCCTTACCCGGGCTCAGCGCACTTAGCGCTATTCACCGGTCTAACTTGCCCCACCCCGAAAGACATGCAACCCAACATACACACCACACACACCGTCCATGGACACGCCGTGTTTAGCTTATTCAGAAAAATTTCCGGCGGGCAGAGGATTCGAACCTACTGCCGTTAGGAGTCTAGTTCTAGAGGTTGGGACTCTAACCACTAGACCACCCGCTGGCCCGGCAAATTTTCTAACATACGCAATGTACTGAAAATTTCACTTGCAGTTTTTATGTTTGCAACTGACATAACAAATTTGAATAACAGGTTAAATAAATACAACAAATAACACTAGAACTGCTACTAATTCAAACCATTATCAAAACATTTGACACCTTTGTAAAACATGCTCAGAAGTTCGTCTAAAATAAACTGTCTAATCTGTGTGTTAGTAACTGTGTCATTCATTTGTTTTTGTAAAAAATAACTTAACCTGCTGCCTACGCTCAAAACAAAGTTTCCTGGAATTTTCGCGTACCTTATGTATCTAAAGGCCAAGTAAATAAAAGTGGCGTTTTGTTTTACTTCAATCAGTTCATGGCCTACTAGAATTTTATCAAAATAAATTAAATGTAAATGACGTAGTCTTTCCATGGCACACGTATGAATTTTTTTTTCTGTAATAAAATGCTCAAAACTTATACAAAATGCAAAGTGTGACACATCATCGTTGATAGCAGAATTAAAAATTCTATGCAAATATGAAAAAATTTAAAATGCCGACTATAAGAAAAAAAATCCAAACTTTGTTGTTTTTAGTTTATGCAGAAACTAAGCAAGATAGCTCCAATTTCTTTTCAGATTATTAGTGAGCATAAAATTCTACAACTTTTCTCTAATTTAACCATCGTCGTATCTCTTCAAATAAGCGAGATCCCCATAGTTAACACGCAATTTGATACAACCTGTATAGTACAGGGTGGTTCGAATTCGAGAGTAACGATTGGGATCTCGCAAAGAAACTTTACGTAGCTGCATCTGTTCAGGTGTTTTAAATCTATTTTTTTTTTATTTGCAGCTCCTTTAGTTGTAATAATATAGAGAAAATATCGGCACAATTGGTAAACCAGTTTTTATTCTGTACTATCTCATGCAATTACATTTTTAATTAAATGTTTCGTCTTTCATGGATCATCATTAACTGGTTTATTTCTTACGGACGCCATTTTGGATTTTATTCTAGACTAGCTGAACTTGTGGGCCACGCCCCAGCAAGCATTTGTTTTTCCATTTTTCTCTTCGAAAAGCCATTCAAAAACGAAAACATACAAAATCTCATACAAAAATACCATACAAAATCATCTTTTGGATTTTCCGAATTTTCCGACTTTTCCGGTGCATTTTCCCAAAATTTTTCCATACAAACCTTGTCCTGACAATTACGAACACAACAAAAAAAAATGAGCCAAATCGGTCGAGCCATTTTCAAGTGATGATGTACCAAACATGCGGCAATTGATTTTTATTTATATAGATAGATATATAGATAGATATATAGATAGATAGATAGATAAATACTTGTATGTAGTCAATACTGTATTCTTCATTGATTCAATGAACAAGAGTAGTGATAATTATTGAATGTGGAAACGATATTTTCCATAGAGCGTGCATCGTACTTAAAAGCTAATAAGATGAGCAAATATTTGACGTCACAGTTATCTTAGATTTTACATCTTTATGTGGGATATCGATTTGTGCTACGTTTTATTTCAGAAAACTTACCAATTTTATTATATGAGTAAATGTAGTTGTTGCATTGTTTGATTTTGGTCATCTGGTCATATGGTTCTCTCATCATGAGTTTTTATTTTTAGCAGATTCTATGTCACTGAGTTCGCCTCCAGGAGTACATAGCCCTAAAGGTTTTGAGCACAGTCATGTACCAAAAGAAGTATGCAGTTTGTCAGAGCATTTACAAAATCTCATTATGGGTCGGGTTGCCGAAGCAAAAACAGCTACAAGAACTCGTAAAATTGTCATATATGTATGTGCTGCAGATTCACAAGGTAGGTATAAAATAAAGAATACTGTGTATTATTTGTAGTTTTTTTGCAGTTTTATTATTATGCATACAGCCAAAATAAATTAAATCTACAAATATCATCAATATTGTAACTTTTTTAACCTGTACCAAGCCACCTAGCTTTGTTGTTTATATTCCTTATTTAATTGCAAATATTTTTTGTTTTAGACTGTTGTGTGGAGAAAGGTGCTCTTCATAATACAGTGTATCCTGAACTACGAGCACACTGTAGATCTAAAGGTTATGAATTGCATATAGTAGATTTGCATTGGAAAACACTACTAGAAAAACAGCAGGATCATGAGTTTCCAGAATTGTGTATAGGAGAACTAACACGTAAGAAAATATGTATCTTTTATTCAATAAAAAACATTAGGTATGCTGTAAGGCGAGACTGGCAGTGACACCAGTTTTTAATAATACGGAAATTATTAACTGTAACCCATATTATATTTTACCATCTACCAGGTGTCCTAGTGTATTCGCGAATAAAGGGAAATGCGTGTAATTTTCTGCATTAATACGTTTATTTGATGTTTCTGTTAAAATAATGATTTTAAACTGAGCTATCTTATTAGATGGCTGCTGTAAAAATAGTTAACTGTATGAAGCATCAGTTCATATCGTCGATCACAATGCATTAAAAACAATTATTCATGTCTTCTAGGCTTTTGATGTATCCGAATGCTATTCCTGTCTTTTTATCTTACACAGTCGCCTTTAGTACCTCTTCCATTACTATTAAAAACAGTAACGGCGACAGTATGTACTCTTGTCTCACTCCTGTGTTCGTCTGGAATTCTTCCAATAGTACTCTCTCGTGTAATACTCTACATTTAAAATTCTTATACCCTTCTTTTATTAGGTTTATTAGCTTCCGAGGCATTCCTCTCTTCTTAAACGCCGTCCATATGCAGCCTCTATCCACCGAGTCAAAGGCTTTCTCGTAATCGATAAACAGTAGATACAGCGGGGACTGGTATTCCAGCGTTTGATCTACAATTACTCGCAGCGATACATTCATATCTACACATGCTCTGCCTTTTCTGAATCCATTTTGTTTCTTCCTCATTTTACCATCTAGTGTTTGGATGATTCTATTTAAAATAATTTTGCAGAAAGCTTTACCCATTGTACTGAGCAGTGTCACCCCTCTCCAATTATCGCATATTCTCAGGTCTCCTTTTTTTGATATTTTCTTCTATTACCTGTTTTCCACTCATCCGGAAATACTTCCTCTCCCCACACTTTCACAAAAAGAGGTAGCAATATATCCGCAGATGTTGTTATATCAGCTTTCAACATACCACTTGATACTTGGTACATCCCCGCCGCCTTGCCGTTATTACTATGTTTCAGTGCCTCCACTACTTCTTCAAATGTTGGTGGATCTACACTTATATGTCGAGTTCGGGTGGGTTTCCTATTTCCATCATTCCCTCCACGGTGTTTTCTATATAATCAGCACTTCTCTAAAATGTTCCATCCATCTTTCCAACTGTTCCTCTGTAGTTAGTTCTCTCCCCTTTTTGTCTTTTACTACTTTTTGTGTCCTTTTTGTCTCGCCCATTTTCCCAATATTCTCATACAGTGTTCTGTTATCTCCTGCAGCTGCTGCTCTTCCTGCTTCCTCTGCTATACTTGTTTTTATCCCTTTTAATTTCCTTTTTTATTTCGG
Organism: Ctenicera cuprea; assembly: GCA_958336395.1. Lineage (NCBI taxonomy): Eukaryota > Metazoa > Arthropoda > Insecta > Coleoptera > Elateridae > Ctenicera > Ctenicera cuprea. The sequence continues at coordinate 33,549 of CATVIB010000415.1, forward strand.
TCGTTACCCTTTCATACTCTTCCTATATTTCCTTCTTCTTTTTTCTGTTTTTGCTTCTAGACCCCATAGCTTTATCTTTTTCCTTTCTTTGATTGCTTCCCAGGTATCCTCACTCATCCATTGTTTCTTCCTGCTTTGTCTGTACATAATAATTTCTTTACTAGTTTCAATAAAGGCGTTTGTGCATTGCTTCCATATATTTTAAATTTGGTTTTTATAGTTTATATACCTCTTTTTCTCGTTTAATCTGCGTATGAACTCCTTGCTAGTTAATTCTTTTTCCAGTTTTTTTGTATCAAAGTTTCTTCCTTCCCTCGCTTTGTATTTGCTCCTAGCTCTTGTTAGGTTTGCATGTACTCTTGCCATCACTAAATGGTGGTCAGATCCTATCCCTGCCAGCTCCTCTCCTGTTTTTTGTGTCCTGGAGCATCTTATCGTATGCCTCACTTATACAAATATGGTCTATCGGGTATTAAAAACAGTAGGCCCACGGAATTCAAGCGTCAGTGGTGCTTTGTTACAACTAACAAACTGCCACAAATGGTTTAATGAAATCTGAACTTAAAGTGCCAGTTGTCAAATAAAAGAAGGCATTGTCATGCCCGAATTTCATGGCAGCTACTATTTTTTTAATGTTTCTGTTACATATTTTCTAGTTTTTTGATTTACTGGAACGCTTTAAAATTAATGTAATAATTGCATTAGATAGATTAAAGCAAATAATAAATAATATCCTTTAAATTTTTTGCATTTACACTGTGGCTCTCAAAATATATGTGGTATAGGTATTAGGATCACCACAACTACGCTGTAATTATTATATTATGTGCTATTTATTTTACTCAACCATCTACGGTTTTACTTCTGACAGCATGTAAGAATTCCAATATGTTTTTTAACTCTGTCATTTACTCCATGTTTCCCTACATTATTTTAAGAGATATAGCAAATAAACGTATACACGGTGGTCCAACACTTATTACGCCCCTGTATAATTCTGAAACGAATCAGATAAAGAAAAAAAATTGTTAATAAAAGTTTTTTGGTAACGTTTGGCCTACCTTTTTGCATACTTGAAAAACATTTTAACCAATGCTGTAAGTGCTGTGACGCTATCTTCATTTTTTAAATAGCACCCTACCCATTTCTTGCATTCATTCAATAGAGATTTATTTTATCTTTTTAATGGTATAAAACTTGTATTCTCATATATAGCAAAATTTTCGAGAAAACGGAATAAGCTTTCTCATATTAACAAACCCTGAATTCTAACAATAGCCTAGTGCAGTCACCTTTTGTTCTTTTTGATTGTTAAGAGATAACAAATTAATTGCAAAACACAGTGTTGTGATTGTGGTAGGCTGTTTGAATTCAGGGGCTGCTAATATGAAGAAGTATTTTGCATTTTTATCGAAAATTTTCTTATGTAAGGGTATGCAAGTATTATATCATAAAAGAATTCTGCATCGAATGAGAACAAAACATTGCTATAGGTTGCTATTTAAAAAAATGACGATCACTTCACATCACCTACAGCCTTGGTTAATTTTTTTCAAGTATGCAGAAAGGTAGGCCAAACGTTAACCAAAACACTTTTATTAACATTATTCTTCGCTATCTTGATTCGTTCCAAAACTAAATAGGGGCGTAATAAGTGTTGGACCACCCTGTATACAGAAAATTACACGCGTTTCCCTATGTTTGCAGTCTACAGCAGAAAGCGTTATTGCATTTGAACCAATTTTAACATGAAAAAATAACAATTTAGTTAATATGATAAAATAATACTAAATAAGAAAATATTCAAAGTTTTGCGTACAATAAAAAAATACTGTATTTAAAATTGAAGACATAATTTTAGACAAGCTATAATTAATGACACTGAGCGATATTTATACTTTTTCTCTATTTTAAATTGTGCTGCAGTTTCAACTTATAGAATACTTATCACAGGTACTACCACAATTTTTTGAGAATGATTTTTCGATACCATGGAAATTGTTGCGTCAAAATTTCACGAAACAAAATCAGCTCAAAAATCATTTCAGGGTGATTTTGTTGAGTGAAATTTGCAATAATTTGTATGGAAATGACATCCACATTCCCCAAAAAATGCTTGTCACCAGTGGTATTTGGAAAGATTATATTATTCAACCATATAATTTTAATTATCAACTTTAATTAGCTTTACATATAAAATAAAATTTATTAATATAGCAATACTGTTAGTAGCTGACAAGCGTTTGCTAAACTATTTAATTTAATAATGAAAATTCTACACGTTGAATTTTCGATTACAGTTTTTTTTTGAATTGGTCAAAATGTAGAAAATGGAAGCATCTTATTGGCCCTTGTAATATAGCGTTGAATAATCAGAAACATTAGTTTCCGCGACTACTGTAGACTTAATGTGAATGTAGTATACTTTGAAATAAAACATTGTTCGTCCTCTTTGATTTTTTAACTAAATTATTAAAATTTAGAGTAATTAACACGTCGCGTCGTACAATTATACTACAGTGTTGTTGCTCCATATTTTTAATTCATATTCATTTGTTTTTATTTGATCTTTACTACAGAGGTATTAGTGAAACCTAAAACTGCTTGATTTCAAAGACAGTACTTGTACCTACTTTAATTTCATATAATTATTTAGTTGTGGGTACCACAGTATACTAGGATGTGTACCGATTTTAAAAGCATTTCTGCAACGAATCGTAGTGGGCTAAAGGCGATCCTGGGCACCTGCCTTATTATTGTTGATTAGGTTTGTGGAATACTTTATTGTTTTACTGTGTACATGGTGGATTGCTACTTTTTATAGCCCCTGGGATGTTTTTAGCGCTAATGGCAGCACCGCCGTCAGAGTCTTGAGTCTGGGACAAGAATTGATATCAAAACAGGCAATGGATTATTTTATAATCGATTCTTGATTTTCAAAAAAATCGAATAATTGTTTGATTTTTTAAACGATTTTTTGTTAGAATTAATTTTTCATATATAGTTGAAAACTAGTGCCTACTAAAATCGATTTTTGTGTATTTCAAATTTGGGATGATGTAATGAATTTTTTTGACAATTGATTTTTACTTTTTTGATACTATTGCTTGTGATGTGCAATGGTTTAAATATTTACTTTGTGCCTTGTCTAGGTTGTAGTTATATAATCATAAAGTACAATTTGTTATTTATAGTTAATTTTAGTAGAGTCGTATATGACAGTAGCAAAATGTGGTGAACTTGCAACATTAAAGAAAATTACAACAGTAAATTTTTTCAGTTTAAGTTCAGGGAAGATTGTTTTAATAAACTAAGCTCAACTAAGCTTGATAAATAATGTGAATTGGTTGCTAGCATATTCTTGAAGGTATTTACTTGTCTAGAAATGACTACATAGGTCCTAAAGCAACCAATCAATAAAATTGATTTTAACAAACTATTGTGAAATGTATTTACTATGCTTTATAATCGTTTTTATAAATCAAGTATTGCAATCGTTTTTTTTAATAATCAATTGTAATAATCGATTTTTATTATCAATTACTATAATTATTAGAATTGATTTATGGAATCAATTATTGGAATTGATTTTTAAATTATTTCGTTTATTTTTTTGTATCGACTTTTAATCTAAAACCGATTTTGACCTATTATTGAAAATCGATTCTGAAATTTCAAAAAGTCTCAGCCCTAGTCTTGAGTAGTGAGGTTTAATTATGCACATTGCGAATGGGTGTTGAGTTAGGTATATCTGCGAGTGACAGTGACTATTAAATTTGAATATTCATATTTAAAATAATATTTAATAGCAGTTAGTTTATGTAAGTCATGCGCTTCTTATCAAAAAATTATACCTTAACAAAATTTGTTATTTTTGAAATGCATTTAAAAGGCCTGTACATAACTAAGCATTAATACGCTAAATTATATCCTGATTTCTAAATTGAATTAATTGAGATTACGGTGCCTTCTCTATGAAACACACTCAATAGTTAGTAGGTAATAAAACACTAGGTAAAATGTCTCAAAAATTCTAATACAAAAACTAACAAGATTCGACAACTCAATTAGTTCTACCCTGTAAAGGTTATTGTCAAGAGTACATACAAACTGATGAAACCTAAGTATGAGTGTGTATGTACTCTTGATAATAGCATTTTACCTAGTGTTTTACCCAGAACATACACGTTTGTATTTTATTACCTATTATCTGATTTTCTAAAAGAAAATATACCATGTTCTATTCAAAATAAAACAGATACCATCTGTGGTGATACTAATGTTACCTACTCGAGAATTGTAGTATACTTCAAATAGTAGAACTTTCAATAAATGTATTAAGATTAACCATGTCAAGTTTTATTCATTTATTTTAATACCAAAATAATTGAATAAACGATGATATTTTAAAGCTGGTGTACTTACCTACATAAACGAAACCTTCTAAAAAAATTTAATATTCCAGTTTTGAAGTAATATTCTAATTCTACAGTAGTTTTTATTTACAAATATCACAATAGAACCTATTTTTTCTTATATTTCATATTCTTTTTGCAGGGCAAATGGAAGTTGCATACGTAATTCCTGTAATATTCTTGAATAATTCATTAGGAACTCCATTGTTACCCATAACGATAGAAAGTGCAGATTTCAAAATGGCATTGGATAGTGCTGAAAACCAATCTGCGCAGAATTTACTCTCTAAATGGTATGTAAAACTGTATTATTAGCTAATCTTTTAGAACAATGTTATACTTACAAATTACATCGACAGCTGTTTAAATCTCTTTTTTACCTATTATGTGTATTATCACTAAATACCATTAGGTATGTACTTTGAAGCCATCTCAATGTTGCTTAAATACCTCTAATGTCTAATTAGAACATCAGAAGGCATAGCCAGATGTATTGACAACAACTGTATCATTTAAAAATGCATAATAATGTTATATTCCCAATTTTTGTACCGTAGACATAGGTGGTAAATGCTGTGCATTGATGTTAAAATTCTTTATTTGCCATGTTTTTGAAAAAGATCAATTTCGGAATTCCATCATTAAATTTAATGCAAGCCATACAATATAAAACGTTTGACGCAAAATTTCGAAATCTTTTATTAATCCAGGGTGATTCTAAATATATGCGACAAACTTTAAGGGCTGATTCCTGGGGTTATTTTGATCATAAAAGTTCATATGAATAACTGTTCAAAACGGCTTAGTTTTAGAGTTATAGGATGTTTAATAATAAATTAAGAATTTCTATAGTATAACTTACACCATCTATTATCATAGTTGGCGCAGCAAAAACAATCGTTTTGAAGTGAAAATATTTATTTGTCATTTCAAAATTATTGTGTCTGTTCTTTAAAATGAATTACACAAATGCTGAGATGTGCGATATGCATTATGTTTACGGTCTTGCCAATGGCAATTCACGTGCAGCTAGACGTCTTTATGAAGAACGATACCCGAACCGTGTAATCCCGCATCATTCGATATTTGCCTGTCTTCACCAACGTCTTAGTGAAACGGAAAGTTTTAAAAAACATACGGCTGATAACGGATACCCTCGCATTGTTAGAACTCCACAAGTGGAAGAAATGGTGCTAAATGAAATCGAGGAACATCCTACTACAAGCACTTGAAAAACTGCCTCTGCCTTAAACATAAGTCAGCCCACAGTTTAGAGGATATTGAAGAGTCAACAGTTGTATCCATATCACATCCAACGAGTACAGGCACTTTTGCCAACCGATTTCCCGCAAAGAGTGGCTTTCTGTCAATGGATGCAACATAAAATCGCACAAAATTCTCAGTTTTTGGCGCAAGTATTCTACACCGACGAGGCTACTTTCTCTAGAAACGCTATTTTTAATTTCCATAATAAACCCGCACGAAACAATGGATGGCTGTCATCAACACCAATTCTCTGTTAATGTGTGGGCCGGAATTGTTGGAGATCACTTGATAGGTCCACATTTTTTTCCGATGAGGTTAAATGGAGAAGTATACCGCCATTTTCTTGAAGAGGAACTGCCACTACTGTTGGAAGAAGACCCATTTCAATTAAGATTCCAAATGTATTTTATGCACGATGGTGCTCCAGCACATTTCAGTTTAGTTGCTCGTGAGTTTTTGGACGGTGCATATCCAAATCGGTGGATAGGGCAAGGAGGTCCACAACCGTGGCCTCCTCGGTCTCCAGACTTAAATTCTCTAGATTTTTTTCTTTGGGGTCACCTTAAATCACTAGTTTATACGACTCCCATTGAAAATGTTGATGAACTGAGAAATTGCATTGTTGCATCATTTGAGACAATTCAGAACACCCCCGGTATTTTTGAACGTGTTCGCCATTCAGTACGACGGAGGACAGAAGCCTGTATTGCAGTTGGCGGCGATCATTTTCAACAATTTCTATAAGTTCATTTTGTTTATTACCTACCCTTAATTGTATTCTTAATTTATTATTAAACATCCTATAACTTTAAAACTAAGCCGTTTTGGACAGTTATTCATATGAACTTTTATGATCAAAATAACCTAGGAATAAGCCCTTAAAGTTTGTCGCATATATTTAGAATCACCCTGTATATCGTGTGCTAATCAATTTGTATAAGATAGGTTGCTTTATAGAAACATGGTGTTTGTTTTTCTGTATTTATCAGCAATATATTTTGACATTAATTGAAACTAAACATAATGCAAGGGTGAACCTACACCACAACACCTTTTTTAGCCACCAAATTTAGCAGCATCACCATACTTCATTATGTTTGTATTTTAATCTTTGTTATACATATATACTTTTTACATACCGAATGTTCACTTTTATTCGTGAACATAGGGAAACACGTGTAAATTATGTAATTTTCTGCACATACGTTATTTTGCTATTTCTGTTTAAAGAAATGATTTAAAAACTGTACCATCTTATTAGATAATGTAAAACTAGTTAACTGTATGAAGTATTATATTATCTAATGTGAAGCAGCTGCGTAGAAGGAGTTGAACAAGACATGCGCTTAACTGCAAATGCTGAGATTGCGAGTTTGCAGCTATCTCAGTGTAATAGTTTTTTGTTTTTATTTACTTCTTTTTTTTTAATTTGTCTTTTTCTGTCTACTGCAACATTAATTTTTTCCTGTTTACGGAACATTTAACTTTTTGTAATAACTTTTATTTAATCAGAAAAAAAGGAAAAATAATTTTAAATTTGTACAAAACATTTACTATCAATAATGTAACGCCCTGAATAGGGTATGGCACTTAAGAAGAAGTATCTCATAATCAACAAAAATGTAAAAACGTCATTTTACACAAATTTACAATTACTGCCCTTTCCTTAAAAAATATGTTTAATTTAACTTTGTCAAAAAGATTATTATTGTTACAGTAGATGGAAATATAAAAATTAAAAATATTCCGTTGTGCTGAATCTGCCGCGAACTCACAATCACATTATAAGTCTAAAAATATAGTACAAGTCAAGCGGTTTGCAATAGTGCTTAATTAACTAAATTTAATGTAGCCAACATTATTGTAGTTTACAAAATTATTTATTTTAATCATTTTTAGTCAATAATGTGATATAGTTAACTGTTTTTACTTTCCTATACTTTCAGTATAGGGAAGTATTGATTACATGCAAATTTTTAAAATCGAGATTTTGACGGAAATACATGTTTTGGGCTTCCAGGATCCTAAAAAAGTGGTTTTTAAAAAATGTCTGTGTGTGGGTGTGTGTGTGTGGGGGTGGGTGTGTGTGTGTGTGGGTAACGCTCATATCTCCGGAACGGCTGGACCGATTTTGATGTGCTTTGGAATGAGGAGGTATATCAAAAATTCATCGACAAAATAAGCTTTTAAAAAGAATCCGAAACCGGAAGCGGAAGTTAGACATGTTTTTTTGGTAGCATTTTTTTCAGAAACGGAATTTTGGAAATTGGAATAGTGGAAATTATAGAAAGCCTTAGAACAAATCAAACGTTTTTTTTACCGAACTCTCTAGCTTCAACATGGCGGCCGCTACGAATTTTTGAAAATTTCGACTTTAACGCCCATTTACTCAAAAATCAGTTGTTTGATTGAGATCAACTACATCTTGTTTGATAGCCCTTCAAGCGTACTATACCATGAAATATCATTAATTTTGAAAATCGAAAAACGATCTCAATGGCACCACTCCAAAATTTTTGAAATTTTCGAAAAAAAAATCTCAAAAACCCACACGTTTTTGTTTAAACTTTTTAAGCTGATAGAGATAGGCATCTGCTACAATATTGTTTTTTGCTCATTGTTATAATTTCACTGTGACGACCTCTATGAATTTTTGAAAATTGAAAATTGGTACCCTTTTATTTATTTAACGGGGGGCAATAAAATATTTCTGTTAATGTGAAAGACCTCACCATTAATAGCAAAATCCGAATATCATAATATTTTTTTGATAATTTAATATTTAGGGGGGCTACTATTCCCCCTTCCCCCAAATTTTTTTGAAAAAAATTAAAAATTTGGTTTCTTGTTTTGTTTGCTCTAGGAGAATCTTTTTACAAAAAATCAAAAAATCGAATTTTTTGCCCCTTAGTAATCTTTTTGTCCTTAGACGAATTTCACATACTTTCTACAACAGTTGTATTCTTGTACTAGTCGTTTAACGTTCAGTGTAGGCTAACTTTTTTATTTTAATAGATAGACTCGCAAACTCAAGAGCAAAGTTGTAGGGCAAATTCTTCTCGATTGTATTTAAGAAAAAAACTTGAGTTTCCAATTTTAATACGGCGGCCACGGTAAAAAATAATTTTTTTTTAATGGAAACTTGGCATTTTGGCTTTAAAATCAGAAAGGTATTGAAATTCTAAATACAAATTAATAAGAGTAATTTCTTGCTAAAAATAATACTTCTCGAGTTATTAATATATTTTCAAATATCAATTTCCGCCCTTCCGTTGATTCAGTCCGAATACTTTACCCAATCTTATGCTTGCAGAGCGCAGCGGTCGGTCTTTCTTCAACCGCTTCAAGATGTTACAACTTATAAGAACTATTTACTTTAACTAGTCGTGTCTAGACAGGTGTATATCGAAAGTGTTGGAAAATAAAAACAATGGTAATTTATAAGTATAGGAAAGTCCAGGCGAAGTGTTTCGCTCATTTTTACATTATCTAATAAGACAGCAACGTTTAAAAATCATTATTCTAGCAGAAGTGGCAAATAAACTTATATGCAGAAAGTTACCACATGTTTCTGAATAAAAGTCGACAGCAGGTATATTAATAAAAGATGGTATTAAATTTAGCTTATTGTATTCATACATACAATTAGTAGACAAATGCGATGAATTCAAGCATTATATTCAAAGAATAATTTGTTTTAAATATGTGTCAGAATTTGTATTAATACAATTGTGTCAAAAAAAGGCTTTACACATATTTTCACTCTTCAAAACTACGTAACCCATTAAAAAATGGAAGAAGAAAGAAAATTCGTCATGGTTAGCATCAGTATTTTATGAAAATGTACACAAGCTATCAAAAACATGCATTATAAATATTTTCAATGTCTACACTTTGGTGTGTATTAGTTGATACCATCCTTGATAGTTTTCCCACATTAGGACTGTTGTTGTTCTTTAATTAATAAACAAGGTTATTAGTAAAATATGTTGTATTGTTTTACATTTTATATTACATCTTTTTGCATTGATATAGGTATCAACTAGACAGTGCAGCCCAACCACCATGTTATCGTTTACAACCTATATCTTCACACATTCCTGGTTTTAAAGAAACATCAGCAGAAGAAAGAGAAAGGGCCTTAGAAGAGTGGCGAAGTGAAATTGATAGAATGCTTGCAGTCTTGGTCAATATTTTTCCTCAGGAATTACGGGATACTTACCTTACTACAGTTATTGAACAGGTAATGGAATACATTAATATATTAAGAAAAAAACTTTTACTGATGTTTTTGTAATGCTAAATAAAGTCGTCAGTACTAAGATAACTTATTTTTGTTTACAATTTAAATATGCATTAATTTTTACGGTGAATATTAAGAATGGGGTCGGATCGTTTACTACTTTTTTTTTAATTTAAATTTGTATTGTAGGATGAAAAATATTACCCCCGTATTTTATATTTTTTAATAGAAGTTTTATTAACTGCAAAATTAATTATTGAAATTTGTATTTTAGAAGGCGTTTAAAAAATACAAAAAAATGATATAATCAGACGCTACATACGCTCATACGTTTTAGTGCTTATTTCTTAGTGTTTTGGTGGTTTTGGTAGCTGCTGTTAGTGTCATTGCCTGCTATTAACACGTGACTATGGTCAGCGTTTTGGGCAGACAACATATAGTTTATTGTTATGTCATAAAAACGATTTTTTTTTATTTCCGTATTTCCACTTGCAAACAGTCTCAAGTAAGTATTAATTACCTTTTTTGAATTATATTGTAGTAGGTTATGTTTTAATATTTATAAGTATTTACCAGTGCTGTTACTTCAGCGTTTAATGACGTTATATTCCCTCCAAAATCTACTTTCAAATTAGTAAGATTAATTATAAACTGCATTTTGTACTTAATTAATTAACAAATTGTCTTTAGTAATACGATTAGTATAACGAATATGCAATGCATTTGTAAAATACATAAGGTGTTTTGTATATCTAAACAGTAGTAAACAACGCCATTGCTTTTGCAAATACTTATCAGTACCTATATCAATATCATGTCAATAATAATTAAATCCTTACAAGAATATGTATGTCCAATCTAAATAGAGTTTGATGATCACAGATAATTCTTATAATCATCCTGTGCTGCTTTTCTACATCCTTCTTTGTTAGGTGTCTACATTATACACTCTTTAAACTTAATAGTGGGTAGTTGCTTGACCTCGTAGCTTTTTCGGAATTAAACTAATCTGTTCTGATTATAAGTTTTTTTTGGATTCATTTGCAATCAGGTTTTTTCTTTTAGTTAAACACATGGTCCTTAAGCTAAACCGAAGTATTTTATGTGAAACCACAAACTATTTCTTTTCATTCGGCGTAGTTTAAAAAATCACCCACTGAACAGAATAAGTCTGTCTGTATATATAATGCATTGTGTATGAACGTGCCTTTCCGGCTGAATAGGCTACAGGTAAATAGTGCGCCAACATTTTCCGAATTTTTATTATGAAGAAAATATCTATATACATATTCTCACTAGAGTTAGGATAATTAGGCGTTTGCATAATTATAAAATGCATAGTTGCACATTTGACCATTTTCATAGTGTTTCAGTAAAAATGCATGTTTACACAAATTGACAAATGCTGCATAAAGTAATGAAGTAGGTCCACAAAACAAGAGGTGGTATGGAGGGGTGCTCTACTTCAATAACAGTTCACAAAAAATAAGCTCAGATTCGTATTCTACGTATGCCAAGCCAACTCTACCACCCCCAGTCACCCTCTCCACTGATTTTTTGTTTTTTTCTAATATTTTGAAATTTTGGCTTCTAACTCGGTATTATGAAAGTGTAAACTAACCATAGTTGAAACAACCTTTCATTGCAAAGAAACCTCTAGCAGGTTTCCTTCTAGACTAGCTGAGGATTAACCAAGCAATCGTCAAAACAACCACTTAGTTCTATACGGTGTATAGGGAACAAAAAAAATTAGTTTTCAAATTATAACAAATTATTACTCCAACTAAAAATATGGAAGTGGGGGAGGGTTACCCTACTTAAATATTGTCGCTTTCGTAAAATATGCTCAGATACACACTCTACAAATAGGAAATAGAGGATTTATACAAGCACAATGTTCTTACCAGTCTCTGTTCAGACCCATACAATTTCTGATAATGGCGGGAATTATTTCCTTTTTAAAACTACACATCTAATTACCCCCTAGTGCATTTAAATGAAAATGGTAAGAATCATTTTTTTATTCTGTGACCAACAAAAGCAAGAGTGTAGGAGAAATAACATATCGATTTTATTATATCAACGTATAAACATTGTCTGAGATTAAACACCAGATGTCATAGAACCAAAAAAGTTCTTAAAAAATAAGAACTATCGGTTTTCTTTTTTTTTCTAAAACATGGCTTCACATTTTGCATGAAGACGTAAAATGGCCACTAGAATGTGTTTTCATTATGCAAATTCTTCTAGAAGATGTAATTTGTTTTATTAGCTGAACAGGTTAACATAACTTATTCGAAAATTACAAAGCTTATGTGCACATTTTGCAGATCGTACTGAATACATTCCTCTATTCTATTGCAGACACTTAATTTTTGAAATTATTGATAGGAATTTATTTCATTTCATGGCATGTAAACATGTCGAAATACTGTAAGGTTAAAGTAAATAAATATTTATTTCATTACTAGTGTTTTATTCATAGAATAATACGAATATGAATGATATTGTTACTGATAGTGTGTTTTGTTACAGGAAGTACACAATACGGTTTTTATGAGTCAAGAATTAGCAAAAAGATGTATTTGGTTAAATAGAGTGTATATGCCAACTGCAAAAACCCCAGATAATTTAAGTCCTGGTGAAGCTGAACTTCATAGGAGATTAAATAACTTACAGAGAGATCTTAGAGTATGTGCATTTTATGCTTTGTTTGTCTTAGTAATTAAAAGTGTGTTGTTGTTTTTTATAGAATCAACTTGCTGAAAAACACATTGTTAGAATTCCGGTAAAGTTTGTAGAAGGAGGTGTGAATTTAGAAATAACAGAACACAAACAGTACATAGAGCAAGTTGTAATTCATTTAAAAAAACATCTAGCAGAATCTATAGATTCCATAGTAGATGAACACCAAAGTAAAACCTTGTTGAAACCTAGTTATGGTATTGATGCATCTTTGTTTGAAGAACTAAACCAACAAACCAGTTTCTGTCAAAAAGCAGCACAATGTAGTGTTAATAGAGAGAAAACATTAAATGACATTAAAAGGTAAAGAAACTTAATAAGTTATTTCTGGTCTCTACCACCATTAAATACTATAACATAAGAGTCAGTTGAATCTCCATATAGAGAACCATTTGAACTCTACTCATACCAAATTTCGTTATTTTAAACATTTAACTATAGAAAACACTTAAAAGTCTCCTTTTAGAACATAATTTTCAGTAACCTAAATAATCCCTGCACCTGAAATGAATTTATATGGGTTGTGAGCATGTATGCATATGTAAGTATATTTAGATTCCCTTACTTTTAACTTCCTGCAATTATACTTTTATACTCATACCGTATTTTGGGTTTAACAGTACCTAATTTAAAAAACAATCTAATACACTGCTCCAACCTCAACTCTCTTGATTTCTCTCATTTGAATGATATAATTATGTTTATACATTTTAAAGTTTATAATAAATAAACATGGGGACCCGACGGGGTGGGCAAAAGAAGGCAATTACCTCTCCCTGGAATTTCAACCCAAAAAGAAATGTGCACTGGAACTTCTCATGCATTACACGCAGTCCTCTGTGAGTGAGCCATGAAATGATGAACAGTTTTGTTTAGTTTTATGGAAATGTCAACAAATAATTTGACGGGTGTAACAGTGGGAAAGTGTAGATTACTCTCTGGAAAAACTTACACATAACATTTTTGAAATTATTAATAAGAGTCGGTTAACTATTGAACACAGAAAGAGAGTGAAAACTGATATTTTGTCTCGTTTGAAGCATAAGGGATTAAACAGTAGTTTATGTAGGATGAAGCTACACCTTATTCTGCAAGAGATTATTGGACTTTGCTTCACATCATGTGATTTTGATTAATTTTCTGGAAATAATTGTGGAAGCTCTTGGCCACCCTGTAGCCTAGAATTGAACCCCTGCGATTTTTTTGTCTGGGAAGAGCAATATTCTTGTACAAACTCTCACAGAACTTAAAGAAAGAGTTTTATAAGATTTTATTTTTCAAATGTTGATTTAATTAAATTGTGCTTTATAATGTAAAACAAAATCGTTGATCATCTCGTGGCCCACGCTGTAGATGGTACGAAACGACAGTAGAACACGCGGGTAAGCCCTGACAACTTAGTTTTTTTTGTTTTTAATTTTTAAAATAAAGTGGAAAAGCCTATTTCGTTCTCACAAGAACAATTATTTGTATGTTTAAATATATGTTGCTGCTAAGCAGTGAACTAAAAAGCGAAAGAACCAAAACCACAACGACGTGGAATAACACAATGAAACAGACAAGTAACTTACGCCTGGTGATATCAGAGTCACCAATTCTTGTTGTAGGTTTCCAAATTTATACCTGATACAGAACCTCTCAGTTAGTTGTATTAAATTTTAGCCAAGCTTAAATTCAGAAGTAGGACAGAATCTTTATTAAAATGTTGCTTTTGTTACTTTCCATGCATCTAGTTGTCTATTGTTTTAAAGTGATAAAAAAGTTTAAATCTCTGGCTTGTATTGGGTGCCCGGTTTCAAGAATATGCGCTGCAATAATGCAAGGTTTTTCTGCTTTGTTAAATTGAAAATGGACTAAATGCTCTTTGAAACATGTAATTTTTCTTTTAGTTTGGCCTATGTAACGACTGGAACAAGAGAAACAATTAACTTGGTAAATACCACATTTTTCTTCATTCTTCAAAAGATTTTTCAAATTGTTTTGAAACAGTATGGACAAAACCAGTGATTCTAAAAACTTTTTCGATTTTGTTAGAAACAAGTAGGTGGTAGTTCTAAGGGATATAGTGTTGTTTAGTGCCTGAGGAATTATTTTGAAGTGTAGTTTTTTGGGAACGCTACAGAAAAGAATTAAATTGCATAAAGGAAGTTGCCAAATTCAATGGTTTCTCTACTTCGTTAGTTACGAAAAGCCAATGCCAAAAACAAATTCCTCAAAAAACTACACTTCAAAACAATTCCTCAAACACCCAACAACACTGGATCCCTTTGAACTGCCGCTCACTTGTTTCTAACAAAATCGAAACTTTTATTAGAACTGTGGTATCTGCCCTAAAAATAATTTTAATAATCTCTTAGGCAACACTAAAGACCCCATCGAGAATGAAGAAAAATCTGGTATTTACCAAGTTAATTGTTCCTCTTGTTCCAGTCATTGCATATAGGTCAAACTAAAAGAAAAATTAGCACACGCTCCAAAGCACACTTAACCCATTTTAAATTTATCAAACCCAAAAAATCTTGCGTTGCAGCTCATATTCTTTGAAACTAGACAACTAATACAAGCTAAAGATTTAAAATTTTTAAAACCAATTTATAATAACAGACAACTCGATGCATGGGACAACAGGTTCAATCAAAAATACAAAAGTAACGTTTCAAATCAAGATTCTGGCCTAATTCTAAATTCAGCTTTACTAAAATTTAATACAACAGAGAGAGTGGGGCGTGTATCAGGTATAAATGTGGAAACCCACGACCAAAATTGGTGACTCTGATATTACCAGGTGTAAGTTACTTATCTGCTTCACTGTGTTGTTCCACTTTGATGTAGTTTTTGTTTCTTTCACTTTTTAGTTCAATGAAGATGGCTTCTTAGCAGACAAAATGTACATCTGAACGTACAAATAATTGTTCTTGTGAGAAAGGGGCTTTTTCCTTATTATTTTATTGTTGATGTTTTCCGACAGCTGCTCATTTTTTCTTAATTCAACATAAAGGAGCCATACATGCCTGTGAAGAAACTGGACTTAATTTAGGCAATTTATTCTTATTCTAAAACTGCACATTGTACTTGCCTGTCTTTTTAAATTTTGCAGGAAAAGGTAACCTTCCATGGGTGGTGCTCTGCACCTTTCTTTACACTTAAGATTCAAACTAACTACTTTGGCTTGCCCCCTTCCCAAAAAAAATGTTATGGAAACCCATGTAAATAAAAGCTTAAAAAGAGACTATTATCACAAAGGATGTTATCTATCTTGCAGGAAAAATCTTTATCCTTTCATACTACCATCAAATCATGTTCTGGTTTGAAGTTATGGTGCTATTCACTAGCTTATTATGCAACAATAATACGTAGTGATAATGTGGTGTGATCAACAAAAAACTTAACTGAGTGCTATCCATGTTTTCTCTTAAGTTTTTCGAGGATTGTTTCATACAACCGTGCAAAATGTCAGATTGACAGAGTACAACAGTCACTGTGAATCAATCTAAGACACTAGAATTTTTTACAAAACACTCTTGATTGACGTTTTTGTTGATTGTACTAATCATAGTATTGTTTAATATTTCAGTTACATAGTAAGTGATAGTACTTCTCCTTTGGTAATTTTTGGACCTGGAGGTTGCGGAAAAACTACTTTATTAGCAAGGATAGCACAGTGCTGTCAAAACTGGCAAACAGAAGCATTTCTAATTCTCAGATTTGTTGGAATTAGTGCGCAGTCTAGTACAATCGAACAATTATTAAGCTCCATTACCAATCAGTGTTCTATTCTCACTTATGGCCACAAAAATTATAGTGCTCATGTAAGTGTACTCTCAATCATAGTGTTTTAATTAGTTATTTTGGGACCAAAACATAATTTCATATTTATTTATAGGCAAGGTTTATATGATCAAACAAAATAAAACTAAATCTCGTGTGGCTCTGGAAGTGGAACTGTAGGCAAGTCTATTGACACAATTTACTTTATCATTAATGTCAGAACAACGACATTTAAGGGTCAACCTAAGTTTAAAATTCCAAAACCGCACCTGATTTTGTCATGTTTTTTATCTCATTTACCAAAAATCCCACTTGGGTACTCCATGGGAAAAGTTTCTTTGTTTTAACTCAAACCTGTAAGCAAATTTTTGTACTACAAACGTCAAATAAATTGATAATCTAGCTTTAATTATTTCAATATCCTGTTGCTATTATTAGTGTTAAATATGAATGCTATTTGCTTTCTTGGTGCTTTGATTTAACTTAATTTTTATCTTGGTTCATATTGGGGCTATACCGGGTACTGATGTTTTTATTATTTTCTGGTATTTATCTACAACATTCAGTGATTTCGCTGATCAATGAGATTAGCTTGGTTTAATCACATTGTGATTTGCTATAAAAAAGAAACTATTAAAAATCTATTTAGGTGTTCCGAAACTGGCGGACACGGAGTATGGGATGGTATTATACGAAAAAAACTGAACAAAAAGTTTTACGATTTTTCTATGTGACAAATATTTTTGGAGTTTTGAAAAATGAAACGAAAATGGTAGAAACAAAACATCCGAACTTAAATTTAAGTGTTTTTAATAAAGTATTGAAAATAAATCCATGATAAAATACAAAAACAAGAGATAGTTCAAAATGATAATCGAAGAGAAAAATTACAAATTTTGTTCAAAGTGTCCGAAAAACTCAAATTTACGTGTACAGTTAAGCAGTAGCACGTTATTGCCTGTTGAAAACAGCCTGTTTATTGGTTTCATAGCTAGTCATTTGTTTGAATTTAGTTCATAATTTGGTATCGTGCAATGATTAAACACTTCTAATTTGATATTGTGCAATGGTTAAACCTAAATTTGATTTTGAATGCTTTTTTTCTATCATTTTCAGATTTCTAAAAACTTTGCTAACTCCAAAAATATTGGTCAAATCGAAAAATCGTAGAGGGACGTTTTGTTCAGTTTTTTTTCCGTAGAATACCGTCCCACACTCTGTGTCTGCGAGTTTTGGTACACCCTGCATTGCCTTATGTTGCAGTCTCGGTAGGGTTATCAGTCTATTTTTTATCTCCCTAGTTTTCAGAACGTAGATGTTTCAGCTTAAATTGTACCTTAACATTTAGGTTGTAACAGTAATAAATTATATTTTTAATTAATTCATGTTTTTTACAGAATCTAGAAACATATTCAAAAGTTCTTCCAACACTACTAACTGCTATTTGTTTGCAAAGACCATTAATAATTTTAATAGATGGTATTGACCAAGTTAAATCATTCAGCTCAAACACAATTACCTGGCTTCCTGTTAAGCTACCAGATAATATAAAATTAATTTTATCTGTAGCGGAAGAGAGCAATATGTTTCATGATATAAAAGCAAAAGTAGATTCCAAAAGTTTTATAAAAATGTCACCACTAGGTGAAAATGAAGCCAAGGGCATTTTAATGTCTAGCGTAATGCAATATAACCATAGTGTAAATTCTAGGATACAAGATTGTGTACTGAAATCAGTACAAGAATGTACACTGCCACTATATGCCAAGGTAAGCGTGACTACAAAAATTTAAAGGCTTTATAAAATATTTGATCACATACTCAAAAACCGATAAAACTTGGTGTACTAATAAGTATGTAAATATATTAACTATTGTCGTTGTATTATTGTAGGTGTTAGCATGGCAAACATCGTGGTGGGCAGATAAAGAACATGACATTGTGCCAAAAGGAAATGTTAATGATCAATTGAGCCAAATGTTAGAAGAATTAGAAAAAATATTAGGAGTAATTCAAGTGCAGCATGCTCTTGCTATCATGACTTGTACTAAGCATGGTATTACAGACTCTGAAATGATAGATCTATTAGCATTTGATGAGCACTTTCATAATTCCGGAACATATGGTAGGTGAATATTGGTTACGGTAATTTCTACCAAGAGCCTATTATTATACAAAATTGACAGACACAATTAACTGTATCTAAATTTTAACAAACAAAAGCATTTGTTTTTTACGTTTTTACATTCTTCGCTAGGAAACTAAGTATACCTATACCTAAAAAAGGAGTATTGCATTCATTAAAAAAACTTGAAATCGAGATATTCAGATTTTGAGATTTCAACAAACAAACGTCGTTACACCTGCTTTTAAAGTATAGCTAGCCACTATCGAGTCAATTTTACATGTCTATTATCTCTTATGCACTACGTGTTTTGCGTGCATGCACGATTGTTTGCGTGCACTACGTGTTTTAATCTACGTCGCTCAGTTGGACTGGGACATGAAACAAATTGTAGCTGATCCTTAGTTCTATAAGTCTATCAAATGAAAAAAAAATCGTGTGGCCAGTTTTTGAATGTCAAAATTTGGATATTTTTTCACTTAACTGTTTTAGTAATTCCAAAAATTCTAGTAGCTTGTCACACCTTTAAAGCATTTCCGATATGAAATTTCATCTCGATCTGAAAACTCATTTCTGAGTAAATAGGCGTTAAAATTCAAATTTTCAAAAATTCATAGAAGGCGTCACAGAGAAATTAGCGGGCAGAGACACAGACCAAATTGTAGCCCATCTCAAGTTCTCTGAGCTTACAGAATTTTTTTAAATCATGTTTCCATTTTTTGGCTAATATTTTTTTGAAAATTTCCGAAATTTTGGGATTTTTTTCATTTCATAGCTTTTAATTTATTAAAAATTTTTCTGCACAGTAGCATTGTGTCTCAATAGCGCTATTGCGATAAAATATTTGAACTTGATCTGTCAACCTGTTTTTGAGTAATAAAGCTAAAGTCAACATTTTCAAAAATTCGTAACGGCCGACATTTTAAAGCTAGAAAGTTCGAAAAAAAAAGCGTTGGATTTGCCTTAAAGTCTTCTACCAGATTCCGTTTTCAAATTTATAAAATTTGGTTTCGGAAAAAAATATCCGCCAAAATTTCGAATTCGAAAATTTCCATGAAATCAATAATTCCTATCCTGAAAGTGGAAAAAAGTAAAAAGAGCTGCATAATATACTATGCAGTTCAGTATTTTTGTTTTACTTGAAATTTTTACTCTGCGAACATTAAAGAAATCGATTAACATACAGTTGTCCACTAATTCCAAACAGTTTGAACAACTGAAAACAAATTAACGTTATTTTAACTACTGATACAACATTAGCTAAATGATTTCTAATCTAATGCTATATGATTCACTTTTTCTTTGAAAAATATAGGATGGGCCAAATATTCGTCAACTTCAGATATAATCCCACTGCTTCCAGCATTTGCGGCAAAAAAGTGCACGCATAGCGACCAAGGTGTGGATCTTCTAATACAGCTCCACAGATGTTGTTTCCGTTTCCCAAAAAGTTAATTTTTAACAAAAAAGGGCGATTTATTTTCATCACCATGCACGAGAAAATTGACTAAATATTTGTAAACTTTGAAAAAAGTGCCTGTGCTCCCAGAACATGTGGAAAAAATGCAAGTTGGGACCTTTTTGTAAAGCCCCAAGGAGGGTGGTTTTTCAAAAAGTTTCTATTTGCAGATTCTGTTACCGGAAATTTAGATAATATTTTAATTTCTAGAAAAAGTTTCAAATATATTTTATACACGATGTTTTTTTAATAATTTAACAATTTTGCGTTTTTAAACATTTTCGGAAATTTTTGATTGCTACAAAATGTTATAAATTTTTACGATTACTAAATATACTAAAACATATTCCAAAATTTTGAAAATTTTGATAAATTTTAAC
Organism: Ctenicera cuprea; assembly: GCA_958336395.1. Lineage (NCBI taxonomy): Eukaryota > Metazoa > Arthropoda > Insecta > Coleoptera > Elateridae > Ctenicera > Ctenicera cuprea. Next base: position 53,950 of record CATVIB010000415.1, read on the forward strand.
AATTTTGGGAATTTTTTTAAATATTGAATTCTAAAGATTTTTAAAAATCTTAAAAATTTCGTAAATTATTTGAAAATTTTAAGATTTTTTTTAGTATTTGTTAATTACAAACAAGACTTATTCATTGAAATCAAAAATCAATATTATAATTTGGTGATATTGGTTTTTTTTGGCGATTCTTCAATTAAACGGTTCAGGTAAATGAAGAAAAGGAAACCTTCCAGAGGTGCTTTCACAATGGAAGATTGTTCCTTAAGTAGTAGAAAAACAAGAAGACCAGAGTTGCATTAAAAAACCACAATTGTCAAATTAATTACAACATGCCAAGAGTATGTACATCAGGAAGTCCGTTCCGCCCCTCCTTTTTTTGCGGACCAACATCATTTTCTTGCGGGGTCATGCTAGTGCCATTACCAATCTTTGGGTTTTCTGCATTAAGGCGATTGGACTGTAAAGTGTTTACAGATGCACACACAGACACCGCTGCAGCGTCCGCTTTATCGGTCTCCCAAGGCCCCAAAACCTGCTTATTAGTAAAAATTTTGGGTTGAAAACGTTTGCTATAAAAGCACCTTTCTTTTAGGTATAACTTGTATATTGGCCAGTAAGCCCAATGCAAAACAATCTTTGCTGAGTGATCGCATTTGCTCCAAATCCTACATGACAATCACAATTCCTTCCTCTATCACTATATATACTATACTTCCATACAGCGAGGAAGGTAAAAAGACAAATAGTACATACAAATCCACAAACACCAAAACTGTATGGTTTACTAAAAATGCACAAACCCAGCATGCTCATTAGACCAGTACGTACACCCAACCACATATAGCAAAAATACTAAATAATGTAGTTACCAGTTTTGATTATAAACCAAAATACTCTATTAGAAATTCTTCTGATATAATCAATAAATTATCTAACTTACATTTACCACCACAAAGCAAACTGGTTATTTTTGATGTTTGTAATATGTTCTCGCAATACCTCCTCGGAGTGTATTTCTTTGTTAAATAATATTCTTAACAAAAATGGTGAATTAATAAATCGGACTGAGTTGATTCAATTATTTGAACTTTGCATCAATCAAAATTACGTTACTTTTAATAATAAAATGTTTTTCCAAAACGATGGTTTACCTTTGGGAAGTCCAATTTCACCTCTTTTAGCTAATATATTTATGGAAAATCTAGACGATCAAATATTTGAATCTAACAAGTCTGAGAAAGTTATATTTTGGTTCTGTTATGTTGATGACATTTTAACATGTTTTGATAGTTCATTGGAATTACTAATGAATTTTTAATTTTTATTAACAGCTTGCATCCAAACATATATTTTACACTAGAAACTGGACAAAATAGTCTATTAATGTTTTAGATTTAAACATAAAAATTAATTCAACTAATAAACTTCAATACTTCGTTTATAAAAATCCTACCCAAACAGACATTACAATAACACACGATTCTTGTCATCATAAAACACATAAATTAGCAGCATACAGGTCAATGATAGACAGTGCTTTAATGATCCCTTTAAATATTATTAATTATAATAGAAAAATTTCAATTATAAATCAAATTGCATATAGTAATGGTTATAATACTAAACTTTTTGATTCATTAATTAAAGAAAAAGATTATAAATTAGCTATTAAAAAAAGTATCCAATAACTTCATCCAATACAATTAAATATGCTTCGATTCCGTATTTTGGCGATAAATAGAAAAAATTCCTAACATTATAAATAAAACTAATAAGTGTAAAGTAATTTTTAAGACAAATAAATTGCTCACATTTTAATTTCGTTTATATAGGTCAGACAATTAGAAATTTTGATATTAGGTACAAACAACATCTATGTTGCTACAGATATAAACACCCACATAAATGCAGTTTTGCTTAACACTTATTAGAACACGACCATATCTAATCGTATTTAATAACACTAAACGCTAATAACACTAAAATTTTTACACTTTTGTGATTATAAACGTAAATTTGATGTACTGGAAACATTTGAAATTAACTAACATTTAAAAACAGTACCGTTAATGAATGAGCAAATTGATCTCTTAATTGTGATTGTAATGGTAAATGTAATTTTAATTGTAATTGTAATGGTAGTTGTGATTTTAATTGTAATTGTAATTATATTCACTCTTATTGAACGTTTTGAAGTGAGCGACATCAAATCATCTGCAAACACTGATAACCAAGATCAAGTCACCAAGTTTTATTGTTCCTATAACAACACCAACTGTTTACTTTTTTATTACCTTTGATAATGGCATGTAAACATGTCGAAATACTTATTAGGTTAAAATAATTAATTATTGTGGAAGTAAAATGAAGTACTTTATTTAATATTGCTGTTTCTGTTTATTTTGACAGTTGTATGGGCACCTGCATGTTTAACATGGTCAAGACTAAATAAACATTTAGCTCCATTCTTACAGTGGACTTTAACTGGTGGAATGTTAGGGGTGCAGTGGAGAGATAACATCCTTCTTCAAGCAGTTAGATTAAGATATAAAGAACATACAAAATGGGCAAATAAAATGCTACAGGATTACTATATGGTAAGAAATTCCTATTTCTAAGTTTACTGCATGTTGTTCTTGAAATTTTTAAATACCTACTCCAGTTCACATGACATTTTAATAAAATTACGAATTTTGTGTTTTCTTCAAACATATTATAGTGTATTTTAAAAATTGTTATTTCTAAAAGCATATGGAGTAGAAATAAAAGTTTCTTTAATTTTGCAATCTATCTATACCAAAATGTATTTATTCTAGCCTTTCACTTTCAAAATCATAATTTTTTTTCTGATATCATTCGGATTTGTATTTAGCATATTGATTATATTTCAATTTCAAAAAGTACAATGAACTAATTTGATAAATTATTAGGAGGCCGACTTGTCTATTTTTGAAATTTCCAGTAATATTTGCTACTTCCAGCGAAAATAAGATAATTTTAATGCAACGAAAAGGTGTTTCGTTTTGTAACACTAATGTAAAAATAACTTGTTAACAGTATTTTATGAATCAATGCTTTTACCAAGGAATTTATTCTACACATTTATGTTTCATTCATAAAATCAGTAAATATTTCGTGTTACACATTCATTTTTGGGCCTCATTTAATGTATAGAATGAATTTTTAGGGTAAATGGTGGACTGACAAACCTAAAAATTTAGCAGCACGACTTGTCTCCCAAGACACGTTATTAGGAAAATGGTATGAATATTTTTGGGTTGACTTTTGTAGAGGTTTTATTTTTTGCATGTTTTTGCTTGTTTGCAATTGGATTTACCATCTTGCACAAAGTAAAATTAAAATATCTTATTTTTAATTTAATTTTAAATCAATTATTTTGCATTATTAAAAGTTGGTTTGATAAATATAAAAATTTACTTCCATAATTTACCCCAATAGTATATGATCAAAACAGACTTATTAAAGTGACCTTTGAAAATAAAATTCATATCTTTGATTGAACTGCATAATTTCTGTAGGCACTGTAGTGCCAAATTGTTAAGTTTCAGTTCAAAGACATGACTTTTAACTTGGAAAGTTAGTTTAAATGGATTTTTATTTTGAGAATTTAACGCTTACATCTAAACACTAATCACAACAAAACTTTCAAAAATTAGCGTATAAGCTTCGGCTTTGAATGAAAATACCCCATGCTTAGTATAATCGCTTATTGAAACAGCCCTTTTTTGTTACACTTAGTTACCAAAAATAAACAGATACTTTTTTGACAGTCTATTGACAGTTCTATTACTATAGTTCTGTTAATCGTACTGCGAAAATGAAATGGGATAATTAAACTTGCTTACTTATTAAATTCACATCTCAAATATAACTCATTACATGGTGTCATGAATATTAATTATCCACAATTTTTCTTATTATATTGACTCATTCCCATCATAACTTTGCAAAATGAAGGAGAAAAATTGTTGGTAATCTGCATGTTACTTATTATGTCAAATAATATTGTTTTTACCTCATGAAGCACAAGACAAGGGTATTTATTTTTTATCACTATTTAATCAGCAATTAGTTGGGATAGCACACAAAAACAGCACTCACAAAACTTTAAGAACAACTGCTTTTAATTTAAAAAAAATTAAATGTTTGGGGCTCATGATACTGTCCCTGAAACCTGTAGAAGTGGAAAGATGGGTTCCCTTAGTAACTAGAGCGTCCTCATTTATATAGTACATGGACACATGGTCCTACTTTTTGCCCAATGTTTTTAACTAGTTGCGTTTATTCTGAGACCTTATTGGCAACCACTAATTAATTATTATTTCTAGTATTTATCCTAAATGTTTTCTAAATCTGGTGTTAAGTACTAAAACAAATTACCTCCACTGTGGAAATTTTCTGTGACAGTCTAATACACACATTGTAATTGTTTTGTATAGGTTGTAATTGCTGTAATTATTTTGCATTTATTGTAACCAACAAATTGTTAATATATACCATGTATCTCAATAGCAACAAAGCTTTATCTTTATCTTATCATAATGGGTAAGCATCAAATAAATGATTTAAGGTAGGCGGTGAACTTTAAGAACGTGTCTTGGCATTATTTACACAGCGCTGATGGTTTGACAGTGACAATTCATGTTTGTGTATTTATCACGTCATAACCCAATTATCATGACTACCTTAATTAGATTGAACCGTAAAAGATTGTTGTTCCCAGGGCTACATTCCGTATTCAGTTAAAATGGCGGCGTGCGGAGTCATAAAAAGCTTCGCCGTTCTACTGCAGATACGCACAGGCTGAACATATTAATTAGTGTATTGTATAATACTCTTAAATTTTATAACAATATTATGCATCCAGTTAGAGGGGTAATCTATTTAAGTTTAAGCATTGACTATATACTCTTATAGACCCCCAACGTTTACAAATTATTACATTTCATGAAATAGTAGTAGACGTGAGCGACAGGTTGCGCTGTTTGTACTAAGAGATCTAGAAAGCAGTCAACCAAACAAGTTATAAACAACACTCTTTAATAATAATATGCTAGTCGATTGTGATGAAGAATCTGTCCTGGTCGGCCTATGCCAGTTCGACCGCTAAAGCAGGTACCTAGCTGATGTTCTAAATATATTCAAAACAAGAGAAACTGTCGTTACACCTAAACTTATAATACTGAAAGTTGATAATTCGGACAAAAATGGCTATAACATATCTATTTGGGAACTTAACAAAAATATGCAAAGAATAAAAAATCTATTTTTTAACTAAAGCTAATTGATAGGCGGAGTTAAAATCACGTAAATGCCGGAAAAGTTTTCAATTTACCTTAAGTTGTTCTATCAGATTCCGTGCTCAAATTTTCAAAACTTAGTTTTGAAAAAACAACATTATCCAAAAAAAGAGGTCTAACTTCCGTTTCCGGTTTCGGATTTTTTTGAAAAGCTTAACTGGAACTACAATTTTCGATACACCTCTTGCTTTTAAATTTCATCAAAATCGGCCAGTCCTTTCGCCTGTAGAAGCGTCACCCACAGACATACATTTTTTTAAACCACTTTTTTGGGTTCCTTAAGTACACCTTGCACGTACAAAAATGGTATAAAATATTATATAATATTTGAATTGCATAGCCTGCGGTGTAGGTAATAGCACAAAGTTGTAAGTGACGCACGTCATCAATGTTGAAAACGTAACCGAAATTAAAAAATTTTAACCGTAACCGAAAAGCGAAACGTTATTTTATTTCCATTTACGTCCCTGGTTTTATTGCATGAAACATTAATTAATCATTTTTTAAATTTCTAAGTTTATCACAAACACCCGCATTTCCTACTCTTACATCTCTCTATGTCCACACAGTTTCTTTATATATGCGCACTAATATTAAAAAGTTTATTAAAAATCAAAATGAATAATGCAAAAACTGCCTTCCAGGAATTAAGTACAATACTCCAGTCAACTCCGAATATCATAGCAATATCTCGGTCAAATATGAAAATAACACTTGCATGCGACCATTCTAAAATCGCGCCTTTTTACAAGGAATCCGACGCCGTCAAACTTGTGAAGATCGGATTTACGTAGGCACAATATAACGATTTTTGTAAAAGTGAAAATATCTCGGTCAAATATGAAGATAACACTGGCATGCGACCATTGTAAGAACGCGCCTTTTTACAAGAAATCCGACGTCGTCAAACTGGTGGAGATTAGATTTACGTAGCGCACAATATAACGATTTTGGTAAAAATGAAAATATCTCGGTCAAATTTGAAGATAACACTGGCATGCAACCATTCTAAGAACGCGTCTTTTCGCAAGGAATCCGAAGCCGTCTAACTTGTCAAGATCGGACTTACGTAGCGCACAATATATAACGATTTTTGTAAAAGTGAAAATATCTCGGTCAAATATGAATTTGACGCACGTCATCATTGTTTACGTTTACAGTAAAAGGACATTCCGGTTCATGGCCTTTCTTAAAGCTTTTTTGATGCATTACTGTATTTGAAAAGAGCGATTTGTCACTATCTGATTCACAATTTGCCTGGTCAGATATAATTATATTTAAATTCATATTAATTATGTGTGGCAAATTTGTCCGAAATGTACATATTTATATAAACATATTTTCTAGGATGTCTTGATTTAATCTTGACGTAAGCAAAAACGGGATACCTTCCTTTTTTAGATCTGCGTAAAGGCTTAAAATAGCCGTAATTGAGAGCAAAAGCCCCTCAAAACAAGGGGGATTTTTCCGTTTCTCAACTGTTTCCCATTGACGAATCCAACTAAGAGCGGCTAAACTAAAATCCTAAAGATGTACAATACCATTCTGTCGTCGCCGATTTTAAGTGTTTACACGTGTTTCTATTGTAGGTCGAGTTAAAAGTCCCTACCCAAAAAAATGCTAAATGACGTACGTTTCCAACAGGTATGCGACGTAGAACTTAGTATAAACTAGACGCATGGCGCACAGCGCCCCTTAGTGTAGTCGTCTTCAACTTAAGCGTAAACGAATTACATTGGTTGCGTATCTATAAAGGTATATAATCAAAGGTTTAAGACAAAAGCATGAAACGAACATTCTAATGAAATAAAAAAAAGTTACAATGAAAAAAGGATGAGTGCAATTTGCATAAAAAAATTTAAAAAGCGCGCGCCACGATGTGCCTCGAAACGTTGCGGAAACTGTGACAGATATGAAGAAATTTTAGATACAAAAGTTGTAGGGAATTAAATTTTCTATAAAAAAAAGTCGATGGAGCAATATGTCTATTTTTAATTGTTTGGACGTGGAAGACGTCTAAAGTCGCGACCTATGAAAATCGTTATGGCCGAATTCGTGCGATGGACTTTTTCGTTGTTAAATTCAATATCGACAGTTTTTGCATTAAATAAAAGGTTTGAAAAAGTTCACTGTGAAACTAGACAGTTTAGAAAAAGTATTCTCAGATTATAACTTTTTTTGCCGGTAAAATTAACATTCTAACAGTCATGGTAATTTAATGAAATTGTGGTAACGTTTATTTTATTTTTGCATATCTTATACAGAACTGTTTTTATAGGACAATGAAATAAAAAAAACATTGTGTTTTTAATTTTATGCTCTAACAAATCGATCATTTATTATTGAATCGTGTCACCATTATTATCAAACTGCTCGTAAATTATACCAATATTGTGCATCTAAAAACAGGAGTAATTATTTAAATTTAAGGCAAAAGCATGTTTTGAAAAAAAAATACATTTTATTTCTACGATAACAAAACTCTGGGGCGTATTTGGGGTTTACAACAAATAATAATATACAGGGTGTAAATAAAATAGAAATAAAAAGTGAATCTTTACTATACCCAAGTGGCTAATAGCAGGTTTTCAACCGTCCAGTGTTTAGTCTTCCCGTAATTTGGTTTAAAATTTCGAGACGCCTTCCACGTCCAAACAATTGAAAATAGACATATTACTCTCTGGACTTTTTTGTGGGAAATTTAATTGCCTACAACTTTTGTATTTCAAATTCTTTCATATCTGTCGCGGTTTTGGCAGCATTACTCAAAATGAGTAGTGTCTGTGTGTGTTCTGGTTAATAATAAACTAATTAGGTACCAACTAACAAAGTTCAGCTATTCTCTATTCTGCCGAAATTGTAGCTGTTTGTTCTACTTTCGTTGCTTATTTCTTTGTTTCTTTCTTGTGTTCCTTCATTTGATGAAATTTAAAGTACTAATTTGAAAAAAAAAAAAAAAAAAAATATATATATATATATATATATATATATATATATATATATATATATATATATATATATATATATATATATATATATATATATATATATATATATATATATATATATATATATATATATATATATATATATATATATATATATATATATATATATATATTATATATATATATATATATATATATATATATATATATATATATATATATATATATATATATATATATATATATATATATATTTATATATATATATATATATTATATATATATATATATATATATATATATATATATATATATATATATATATATATATATATATATATATATATATATATATATATATATATATATATATATATATATATATTTATATATATATATTTATATATATATATATATATATATATATATATATATATATATATATATATATATATATATATATATATATATATATATTTATATATATATATATATATATATATATATATATATATATATTATATATATATATATATATATATATATATATATATATATATATATATATATATATATATATATATATATATTATATATATATATATATATATATATATATATATATATATATAATCAGGCGTTTAGGCACCGAATTCACATATATATGGACGAAGTGGCGCCCGTATTTACGTTGTGGCACCAATTCGAGGTGCCACTACGTTTTTGCTCGTATTTAGGTGCTAAACCGTGGGATTATCTAAAATACGAAATATAACGAAGGTGCCACTTGAACCATATATGTATAAAAATGCAGTTTTAGTTGAACCATATAATCTGTAGGGGGCGCTTTCATCTAAACTGTATAACACGCCTAAGTGACTCCATGGAGCCACTACGGAGCTTCCCACATGACGGACAAGCACCGTTTGATTAGTCGTAATCTACGTGACCGAGTTACACGTTTTAATTGGAATTTTTTTCTAATTTCACAATTTATGATGAGGGTGAAAAAACGAACCCCGCAAACCCGTGGTTGCGGCAAAGTGTCGTCTAGAACAATGCAAATTGTGCAAAAAGCATTGCAAGCTTCAGTTACGTATTAATTATCTAATAATTAATTTATAATTACGATTACCGAAATTTTAAAATTATTGGAATATGTATCAATTTTCCTATAATTACCAAAGGTTAAAGAAAGCCTTGTGGTGGGGCAAGAGATTTTTTTGCATAAAGTAGGTACTAATAAAAAAAATTGTCAAAGGAAACGAATTATCAAAATTGTTTTTTCTTAAACGCTTTGTGAAAACCGCATAAAATGCGAGTAAAAATAATTTTGTAAATTGCATTATTGTTGCTACTCCCTGCTCCTAACCATGTAGCAAATTCGTGATTTAAGTATACAAGATGTACCGAAAGGAAGCCGAACTTTAGGTGTAGTTGCTTGGAATAAATAAAAATAGACAAATTTAATCTAGGATACTTTAGTAAAGTAAAGCATTCCCCAATCCGGTGTAGGCAGCCGTGGGGTCTTAATGCCTGAAACCTTCTCTGGAATTTAGTCGTTCGGATTCGACGTTAAACTGTAGGTCCCCCGTACTCCACCTTAGCGCTAAGGAGAGTACGTGGCAGAGAAGAGTGCCGGTGCCCAGCAGTGGGACGTAAAGGCTGATTACATACACACACACTTTAGTAAAGAGTGCCCAATTAAGAAGATACAGCAGAGTGTTGAAGTCCAAAATTTCTTTACTATTTTTGGGGTAATTTAAAAACTGCAAAGCAGACCGTTAAAATTTAAAATGCTTATATTTTAACGGTCGCAAATTACCATGGCCGACTTCTTATCTGTTAATTTTTGTAGTGGGCATCAATTTCTTTAAACGTTACTTTCGATGATATTATTTTTTAACTATTATGTGTTTGCCCATTTGCCCAGAACACAAAATTTTTGTTCAGATTATTTTTTTGGCCAATATGTATTATTAAAATTGGACTATTTTAGTTAGCAGAAACGATTCATCCAACAATAAGTGCAAAAATGTGTTCAAATCGCGTTTGCATACTTCACACGAAGATTAAATTTTATTAATTTATAGATCTATTAATTTTTCTTTTGATTTTGTTATAACGGATCAAATAAAATGAATGATAATATTAAAAATGTTTAATTTTTTTTTCATTCTTATTTTTGCAAAAATAATCCAACGTTGTTTTTAGACAAATTAATTAGGATACAACGCATTAACACAAAAACAAATTTGGCACAAAAAATGAATTATTAGTCCAAGCTAAATCATTTACCTATTCTTTAAATTATTGTCGAAATATGTATAGGTTATTCAAAAGTAAGTTACATTTTGAAATGCCACCTCTTTTTTAAAACTCAACGGATAAGCAAATGAAAAACACATTTGTATGTGTAAAGCAATGGGATTTGTTCATCGATCACATTTTTCAGTTTTGGTTGTCGTGGTAACAGGTGTGTTGATAATCCTTCAAAAGTAATTTTCTTGCTTATTGAATTTTTAAATAACTCATAATTTGCTGTGTTTTAAGGTTTAGACTTTACACGTTAGAATTGGTCTTATTCAGTTTTATTATAAATGCGCAAGAAGTAAATTAATGGTGTTGTGGCTATTTCAAAATGTAACTTACTTTTGAACAACCTTACATTATGCTCCCCGAAACATTGTTCACCAGAAAATCTTTGAAGCTGTTTTTCAAAACTTTACTTATGTGGGTCGAACCATTTCTACATAACGAAGAAGAAGCATCAAGCGAAGATAAAAAAATTGATGTTCGTACGTTTAATTACGTTGTAAAACAAAAAGACGTTATTATTAAAGAGTTACGTAGCAAAATCGAATTACTTTATAGTCATATTCGATTACTGCAAACATGTGGACACAAGGTTAGTGAAACTGGTCAAAAACAAGTCGAGGCCACAATAGATACGGATAAAAACTTTAAAAACGTGCCAAATTTCGTGCCAAATGATAATAATCCTAAGTACTCAACAGTGGCAAAAAACGTAAACAAAACAGGAACAATAGATAAACAATTTAACCCAAGCAATCGCCAGAAAATCTCAAAAAAGGAGGTTTCAAACGGTTTACTACAAGCCGAAAGTAAACTAAAACTTACAGAATACATCAATTTAGCTCAAGAAACGCAACTCCCGCAAGTACTCCCGAAAGATCCCTCGACAGTACAAGATAACAGGGATAAAAAAGACGCTGCCTGGAAAGAGATTAATTACCAACATAGGAGACGAAGAAATCCAATGGTGATTGGAGCCAAAGAGCCAGAAGTCAACGAACTTGTAAAAGGAGTTCCAAAATATGTAACTTTACACGTATATAGAGTAAACCCTGGACTCAAAGTAGATGACTTTAATGATTTTGTAAAGAAAACTTTTCCGGAAGTGGTATCCGAATCGCTGACGCCAAAACACCCCCTTCTGTATTCATCATTTAAGGTTACTTTATTTTTGAGTAATTTCAAAAAAGCCATGGACCCCATGGTATGGCCTGCAGGAGCATGCATCAATAAGTTTTTTCAACCGCGAATCAAAACATCCCAAGATCAGTGATATTTAACCCCGATTTGTTACTGTTAAATGTAAGAAGCATTAACCCTCAAAAATCCGATATGTTGTGTACAGACATTTCAAATTTTTTTAATCTAAAGTTTCTGTGTTTAACCGAATCAAGTGATAAACCGGATCTCCTTAAAAATATGAACATTGCTGGATTTAATTTAAGTGCGTATTACTGCAGGTCCTCCTCTGCACGCGGCGGAGCAGCAATCTGGTCAAAAGATGGTTTACACGTAAAATCAGTTGATCTTAGCAATTTTTGTTTAGATAAACACATTGAACTGTGCGGAATTTGTTGGAATGCTAACAATAACCATTCTTTTGTAATTTTAAATTGTTATAGAGCGCCTTCGGGTAATTTCAGCATATTTTTAGAGCAGTTGTATAATGCGTTAGATACGTTATATGCACCAAAGGCTAAAATAATTCTATGTGGAGATTTTAATATAGACTCGTATAAAGAAAAAAATAATGATTTTGAATTAATGTGTAGCATGTTAGGTAATTTTAATCTTAAACCACAAGTAAAGTGGCCGACACGTGTTACAAGCTCTAGTATTACTATTATAGACAATATCTTTACAAATATGATAAGCAACACTTGCTGTGTAATCGACAATACCATATCAGATCACAGAACCGTATTTTTGGAATTCATATCAGGATACGACATACCAAGTAAGGATAAGGATAAGATTTTATATTTTAAGAGAAAATTTAATAATTCTAAGATCTTAAGTTTTAAGGATTTTATCGGTAAACACGATTGGTCAGACCTTTACGATATGAAAAACATGAATGAAGCGTTTGATTATTTTTACAGAATATTTTTACATTATTTTAACTTGTTCTTTCCCGTGGTAAAGCAGTCTAAAAACTTAAGTAGTCACGGCAAAGAATGGGTTAATAGAGATGTTAAAAAATCAAGCTCCAAGTTAAAACATATATATAATTTAAAGGAAGCATATCCTATATTATCATTAGTATACGATAAGGCTAAAAAAGACCATGTCAAGTTGCTTGAAGTGACTAAACGACAATTTTATCAAAATAAAATACAGTTTTCTGATAATCCAAGTAAATCGGCGTGGAATATCATAAATAAACTATCAAATAAGTCTAATAGTTGTAACAACATAAAATTGAAAATTAAAGGGGAAGTAGTAGAAGATCCAGTACTCATCGCCTCTAGTCTAAACAATTTTTTTCAAAATGCCCCTGCTGAAATTGTTAAACAAATTCCTCCAAATAATAGCGCTGATGTTCAAGTCAGCATTCCTTTCCAAGCAGACACACTGTTTCTTCGACCCCTTACTTCCGAGGAATTAATACTAATCTTGCATAAGAGTCTAAAAAATAAAACTTCGTCCGGACCAGATGACATCCCCAACTTTCTCATTAAAGAATCACTTTTGGAATTAGCAATTCCACTCACATTTTTAGTGAATTTATCGTTTAAAAATGGCGATTTTCCCCAGGCTTTAAAATTGGGAAAAGTTATTCCAATTTATAAAAAGCATGATTCCCTTGCGCCTGAAAACTATAGGCCAGTTACGGTCCCAAGTGGGTTTTCAAAAATATTTGAATATTGTTTTTTAAATCGATTGCTTAATTTTGTAAATAGTCATGATATTCTGACCGAGAACCAGCACGGTTTCCGCACCGGGAGGTCCACCAGTTCGGCAATGTTAGAGTTTCACGCCAGAATTATTAAGTTTTTGGAATATGGCGAGTGCCCTGTAGGGGTCTTCTGTGACCTCTCCAGGGCATTCGACTGCGTTAATCATGCAGTACTATTGGATAAACTGTCTGTTTACGGAATTAGGGGTACGTCACAGAATTGGATTGCGTCTTTTCTAAAAGAGAGGCGGCAGTATGTCTCTCTAACGCATACAGAAGGCGGAACAGTGCGAAAATTTAACTCTGGAGTAACCGAGATAAAGGTGGGAGTTCCCCAAGGCTCCGTGTTGGGACCCGTGCTTTTCCTGCTATATATTAACGATCTTGAAATGATAACTAGGGACGCACTTTTTACATTTTATGCCGATGACACATCTGTGTGTATCTCAGATAATTCGAATATATCACTAGAATCTAAGTGCAATGACGTTCTTCAGAAACTAACTTCGTGGTTCTCCTCAAACATGCTATATTTTAACATAGAAAAAACGAAATTTATCAGATTTCATAATATTCAAAAGGAATGTAATATATTAAACCTGAAAATTAACGACACCCCTTTATCTAATAAAGACAATCAGGTAAAGTTTTTAGGTTTATGGTTTGACGAATGTCTCAAGTGGAATATCCATTGTGCAGAGCTTATTTCTAAATTGGGCTCACTTTCCTACTTATTTAGAAACTTAAAATCGATTCTTCAGAAAGACCAGCTTGTAATGTTGTATCATGCACAAGTAGACTCAAGATTAAGATACGGAATCTGCCTCTGGGGCACCTCAACTATGGCACCTGATATTTTTGTAGCGCAAAAGAGGGTCGTAAGATGTATGGCTGGGGTGTCGAGCATGCAGTCATGCAGAAATATTTTTAAAACATTAAAAATTTTGACAATTAGCTGCATATTAATTTATGAATTAAGTATTTATGTTTTCCAAAACAGAAGTAAATTTATGTTGATTAAGGACGTGCATGGTTTTAATACTAGGCACAAAAATGATATTTATGTCTCTTTTTGTAGATTGAGTGCTTCTTTAAAGTCACCTGATTGCCTAGGAGCTAACATTTTTAATCATCTGACTAGCAATATCAAAGAAAGCAAAACTTTTAGTTTATTTAAAAAGAAACTCAAAGATTATCTTATAGATAATTGTTTTTATAACATACAGGAGTTTTTTTTCTTACAAAAATAATAAATTTGTTTAAGAAACAATTATATAATTACTTTACATATAATAAATAATAGGATGAACAATAGATATAATTTACTGTAATTATTATTATGTTTCCATTGACAATTCCGATACTATTTTGTAGTTCTATGGAAATAAACATATATTATTATTATTATTATTATTATTATTATAACCACTTCCACTTGTCCAGGTTTTATTAATTCAAATAGGGCGTTCTTGCTTCATCGGTTACTAATTTTCCAACAATTATATTCACTATACAGACTGACTCATAATTAGGTGTAAAAACTTTTACCAAAGCTACTTTAGGCCAAAACAAAGCAATTAACCTAATACACCTTAGTAACAAAATACTCCCTTAAAAAGATACAGGGTGTTAATGAAAACATTTTTATATGTATTTGAAGGGGAGCATTTTCAACATTTGCTGTAGTTTTCTATTTTTAAATCAATATTTTGTTAATTTTGTTCTCAATGTTGCGTTTATTATAATGTATTTTCAAATTAATCGGATAATTACTTTCCAAATACATATAAAAAATGTTTTCATTAACAGCCTGTATCTTTTTAAGAGAGCATTTGGTTACTAAGGTGTATTAGGTTAATTGCTTTCTTTTGGCCTAAAGAAGCTTTGGTAAAAATTTTTACACCTAATTATGACTCACCCTGTATAGCGACCCTGGCAGTCTGTTGTTTCATCAACGCACGTCCATATAAAATTGTCTCCAATTTCAGCGCGTATAGCTTCAATGATCTAAAGAAAAAAACTGCTTGGGAATAATACTTCCTACAATTTATTTCAGAAATTTAAAATGTACATTTTGCTTGGAAAATTGCTAATACAAATTTATGAATCCACCAATTTTTTTTAAATTAAAAATTTAAAAAAAAATCTTAAAATATTAATTTAATATACCGTAAGAGGCACAAAAAGGCAAGAAAAACAGGAATTTCCGCAAAAAAAAGCAAAATCCTAAAAAAGACGCGAGAAAGACAAAATAAAATTTGCATTTTTGAATTGCACGCATTCTAAAACGGATTTAAAATTGGGTCTGCCTTTTATCCTAACTATCCTAGCTCTAATAATGGCCGATACTACTGCTCTGTTGAAATGCTTCCGAAGACGTTTCAAATTGCAAATGTTGCTGCAGCCTTCAAACTACCGTGTCCAATGATTAATAATCTACGCGGTGCAAAATTCCGGCTTATCACTGCTCAGTAGTCTAAACTAGAATGTATTTTTAAAACAAACCCATATATAAGGCGTCAAAACGAATATATACATAAGAAACATATATGGGTGCCATTTGTTCATATTGTGTGCAAAACGTTCTGGGTGCCAAAACGTCGTTTTAGTTATTGGTGTCACATAGTGGCTTTTCGCGTATATATATATATATATATATATATATATATATATATATATATATATATATATATATATATATATATATATATATATATATATATATATATATATATATATATATATATATATATATATATATATATATATATATATATATATATATATATATATATATATATATATATATATATATATATATATATATATATATATATATATATATATATATATATATATATATATATATATATATATATATATATATATATATATATATATATATATATATATATATATATATATATATATATATATATATATATATATATATATATATATATATATATATATATATATATATATATATATATATATATATATATATATATATATATATATATATATATATATATATATATATATATATATATATATATATATATATATATATATATATATATATATATATATATATATATATATATTTACATATTTTCGTGATTACATTAAAGCTATTTTTACTCATAGATTAGTACTTCTGACTTATAATGTATCTACCAATCATCACCTCACATTTGCCATATCAGCGACCAATAAAAAGTTTTGATCCTCAAAATTTGTTAGCAATTATTCCACTTTTACTACGAGCCAATCAAAATCCGCAATTCGTAAAATTTCTGCCAATCACATTCGTTTTTAACTGATAAAACAATATACCTTTTTAATAAATAGCTATTTTTTGCACTGAAATGTTTCCACATTTCTTGTTTTAAATGGAATAAATGACACACTTTGTATATTTTGAAATCAGAATAAAATTCTACGTATGATACTACCAAGATGACTGGAAGGTATGGTGTTGTCACTCGAGTTTGATATGGGCGTCACGAAATGTTTTGCAGAGATGGCGCAACAGATCATAAGTTACTAAAAAATGACGTTTGCGCGTCAAATTTGAAACTCGCACGCAATGCTATTCTAACCTTACTTTGTTTATACTGTGATATTATACTGTCATAACTCAAGAATTATAAGAACATTATAGTGATAACTATTCTCAAAAAAAGGTA